>JABFFC010000098.1:0-164800 GCA_013623535.1 Fusarium penzigii
GACTTATTAGAGCATCACAGGGCGAGGAAATATTAATTGGGAACAGGTCGATATCTAATTGTGATCTGCCCCTTGTCATGCAGTAAGACATTTTTCCATCACCTAAAATTAATTGGGAACAGGCTGTTCACGATTGTACTAGATGTTAGGACACTGATGGCACATATCACAACGCCAACGTTGGCATTGGTGAAAGCCTCAGCCATGGCTTCCACATTATCATAGTCAACGCTGAGATACTGCCTACCATCTTGGCTGGGACGCTCCTGTGAATGGATTAGCTTCTGGCAGTTGAACAGCCGCACAATTGACATACTGTTCTGGAGAGTACAACAACTTGATGTTTGCCATACTCTAGCAGTCCGTCAACAATAGTGCTTCCAACACCACCACTACCGCCAGCAACAGCAATAGTCTTCATTTTCTTTGCAGCTCGATTTCTCCGCTTCCGTGTTAATTCGAAATTAAAATCCTCTTTCAAGAATACTAGGGCAACTGGAGATCGAAGAAGAGCAGATAACGGCTGCAGCTGTTGATTAAGTACTCGAATCTTCCTACTGGAGAAGGGAATATCTTCTTGTTAACGTGGAGTACCGCATTCAGTGACAACAAGAGGAGCTAGCAATGGTACTAGCCATGAGTGACGTTATGACCAGAAGTAGCTTATTTCCCGATGCGGTAATACTCGTCCGAGACATCTTCCGACTAAATATGCAGATCGTAACCCGGGCTTTAGCGTACCAACTCGTGTGAGCTGGAGGAAAGGAGTTTTGATCTTTAAAACAGGAGGATTGTTAATTAGGTGATTGCTGTGGGGAAGAGTTACCTAGAATAAGCATAATAAAGGTAGTTATAGACAGTGACGTGAACCAAATACGCGTGCTATTTCCAGCAAGGACATAAAGTTACAAAAGCTTATCTTATCGAGCTACGTCGATAATCTATCTGTCGAGGCTAGACTCGGGAGTTAGTGCTTACAGTATCCACTTCCCTCGCAAGCAGGTATTGAATTATTGCTCGGTGAGTGATTTAGGGTAACTCAATAACGTCAACAAAGATTCTGTCCGAGCATGAGTCAATAGTGGTGCTACTGAAGTACACTTCCCTGCAGTTTAATAACAGCATTGTACGAGATGATGCAATAGAAAGGAAGAGAATTTTCATTTGAGTTCGGTCGAGGAACATTAAGTATCTACATTAACCCCGGGTAGATATTTTTTATACCATGGCCATAATACATCAAGTGACCAAGCGCGTAAGCGACGTAAGCCAGCAAGAATCTGAAATACACCTATAGTAGTATCACTATTCCCGAACTCGATGGTACAGATAACAGACTATGTAAGCTGATTAGCAATAGTTCTCAAATGCAGGAAAAGAGAGAAGACAAAAGTAACTGACTGTTGTGACTTGACGCCTTGTCGTAATGACCAGTGACCACGTATGACCCTGAACCACAATACCAGGCAAAAAGTCAAGCTCATCGACTGCTTCGGATCCAGCTCGTGAGATGAGAAATTCCCAATGCGCTGCATGCCAGATAGCAAGCTGTGCCTCCGCTTTAACCGTATCACCACCGTAGCGCTTAGTTTCGATGCCAATGGCTAATGGGTATTGCTGCCGTGCTTGGTCTGTTGTCCAATTCAGACAGGGTACGGTTGTGGTAGACTCCGCAGATGGGCTTGCTGACAGTCCTCTTTTTGGTAAGAATTGGAGAACAAAGTCAACCCGGCTTGTCGCATCAGGGAATCTGCGGTATGAAGGATCGATATTTGTTGTTGTACTGTATAACATGAGTTAGCGCCTGTCGAAATATAGTAATGAGTCGCCACATACCATGAGAAAAAGTCCAAAATATCCTGATTAGGACCATCCTGCATGTCGCAGACAAGCATCTCCATTAATGGAGAATGCACTTGATTGTTCCAGGCTGCCTCATCTCCAAGCATTGTAGAACATTGGCGTGATCGAGCGGCAATACGTAGCACGCGACGGACCAGCTCCTCGCTCGACGGTCGGTGCCATGCCGGCTGCATTCCATCCGTTGATCCATCGTTGAAGAACATGTGCGGGCGTAATCGACCGAACTGGTCTGTAGTCTGGAGGTGACGGTCTAGTTCTGCTCTCACGCGTTGAGGTATAACGCCGTATCTACCTGCGATGTCGGCGAAATCATCCAAGAAATCGCGAAGTGATGGGCGACCTGTTTCATTGGTACCAGTCATGTCGCGGATAAGTCTATGGCCGGCAGTTCCATAAAGGGGGAACAGTTTGGAAGGAGACTGCGATCGTTTCGACCGTTTGCTAGTCCTTGAGTCGGCTGCATCGCTCTGAGAGGAAGCTAAACTGGGAACACTGTCTGCGAAGCGTCTGCTTCCGCTTTGCTCTGATGCTCGAGGTGTATCGTCTGGGCCGGGTATTCTGGCATCGCTGATGGAGCGCTTTGCAGACGACCGTACCGGCGTTGAGGACTCCATCGACTCCGCTTCGTTATTCGAATCAGGGGGCGAGATGGGCCGTTGGCGCTTGCGTGGTTGACTGGATTTTAATGATCGTTGTCGCTTGAGGATTGGCTGACGAGAACTGTTCGCATCAGATTCGTAGTGGTCGAAGGGAAGGGTATCGAGCCAATTCAAGACCCCTTGATTGAATCTGTCGGCTTCCATGAGGTTTGTGAGGAGATATTAATTTGGCTGGCGCGCGACGCCAAACTCATCACGTCTTGAGATATGACGATGCTTTGTTTATCGCCATGGTCCATTTAGTGGTTGGCGGGGTAAACATTGCTGACTCATTCATCCTAGAAAGTATCATGATAAGATAAGATAAGATAAGATGTGCAAGTCAAGATAGACCCACAGGCTGGCAACAGGGTAAGTTGTACTATATAGTACTGTAAAAACAGACACGAGAATTGAAAATGGAGAAATAATTATAAATATATCTTCCATAGTTTATTTCTATAGAGAGTAGTACTACTATGTCCCGTGAGAGATAATTATTTAAATAAGGCTGCTCTGAGAGAAAAACTGCTTGAAGAATTATTCACGTCTGTCAAGATGTGAGACATGCTATTAAATTCCACAATGCTTAACTTAGCGACAGCATAACTATTTGAATTTTAAACACTCAAATGAGATGATCGTATAGATATGGCTTTATAAAGGTACTGGCGTAGTCTTGCCCACATTGAAAATCTGTGTTAAGATTATATAAATGCCAGGAGATCTTTCTTTGGTCGATCAATCACCACCCAATCATGGCTATCTCCATCCTCGTCACCGAGGAGATTACTAGGGGCCGGCTCAGGATATTTTCTGATATGCTCGATAGCCCAAATGATCTCATGTGTGAGAGCAGGTGGTAACCTTCCCTCTCCACTAAGTGTATTCAGGCCAGCGATCTGGAAGAAGCCTTCCAGCCAGTCAGATGTTTCCCCCGTTTCCCACCGCACATCATGAAACTTGCGACCCTTCTCAGCAGACTCTTCTTGTCGTTTGCGCTCCCAATCCTGCTGGGTTTGCAAGTTTGGAAGTTGAGCGGTGTTGCGGTTCGCAAATAGCCTCGCAAGTGCAACGGCTTGGTACTCGAAACTTCGAAATGTCAATACGCGTGGTACCC
The DNA here is from genome assembly GCA_013623535.1 of Fusarium penzigii. NCBI lineage: Eukaryota > Fungi > Ascomycota > Sordariomycetes > Hypocreales > Nectriaceae > Fusarium > Fusarium penzigii. The sequence goes on from JABFFC010000098.1 coordinate 3,622, forward strand.
CAACGACTGCAAGGGTCCGGAAATCCTGGAAGAAGGTATGCCAGTAGTTCTTGATTAGCTTGTTGGCCTTGTAGTCCCATAAGGGACGACCGTTATTCTTGCTGTTCCAGAAAGGAAATGAAATCTTGTACCCAGTACAATAGACGATCTTATCGATATTGTTAAGAACACTGTGGTCTTCGAAAATGATGCTGCCATCTAACTCGAACTTTTTGATGATAGGCTTCCACTCAATGCCCGCGGGAGGCACATCGCCGTCCCATCGCGATCGTGATCGACGCGACTGGTAAATGGGAAGATGAGCAGCCGAAAGAAGGTCGTGCGTGATATCATGTCCAGAAGTGGAGTTTCCGATCACGAGAACCTTCTGATTCTTGAACAATTCGGGTGAGCGATAGTACTTGGAATGCACAACACGGCCGGGATACTTGGCATTGTAGGCTTCCAAGCCCTCGACTTGGGGGATCTAGATCTTGTGTTAGCATATCTAACCAACACGGTAAAGGTATGGGATGCACTTACCCAGGGAACCGAATAATGCCCGTTTGCAAGGACAACTGCATCAAACTCTTCTTCCCACCAGACGTCCACTTGCTGGCGTGGATCGAATCTCCTCAATGTAAGCTTCCAGCGCTCATACCCACCCTCTAAACTAGTCGGTAATTTTGACAAGTCTTCAACTGTTGTGTTGAGACTAAGAAAATCGTCCGTCTTGTGAACGTCAAAGTACGTTTCGATATATTGACGCGGAACGTGGTGGGGAACAAAGGGACCATACGGAAATCGCTGGTCAGAGAATGACATGGCGATTTCGGGTACATTGGTGCTGCGAAACTTTCTTAGACATGGCACAAGGACACGGTCTAAGCACTTACGTCAAATTATCGTAGATAGGTGTGTCAAGGTATCTCTCCTGCTGACTGGGTATGGTCGTGGTAGGTAAAGAGCTCGGCAGCGGGAGAGGTTTGTCGATATCCGCAGGCAACTTGCCAGGACGAATGACTGGAACGTTGGGAGCAGGATCATATATCCTCGCCATTGTTAGATAGTGCACTGTGAACCGTGATTCAAGAAACTTACCATGTTCCACCTGGCGCTGCTCTGCGCTCAAACACTCGAATCCTTTCAAAGTAGTTTTCAGCTTTCAAAGCCGCAGCTGTGATTGCACCTTGATGTCAGGTGTTAGTCGGAAGCCACTCTGCATGCGAGTTGTACATACCGGCTGCTCCAGCGCCAACCACAGCAACGGATCTAATTCTTTTCTTGTCGGCCATGTTGCTCGCCTCGCATAAAGTAATGGATGAGGTGTAAAGAACATGATCCGACTTGTTGAGCTCAATGCAACAGCATACATCGGAAATAAATCACGTTTGTCATCTTGCTTCTTCGTCATTGTTGGAGAGCATGTCGACATTGGTCGTCACGTGAATGCATTGCGAATAGCAAAGCGAACAAGGGGTTGGGTCATGAAATGGGCATAGATAACGGTCCGCATGATCGCCAATCACATCATAAAGAATTCAAACAATAACCGCTATTTCATCATTAGTGTTGTCGTAGGATTATTGTGACAAGACTGACAGATTGAAACAGCTCACATGCCATAACCACTGAATAAAATCACTTTCTATGGTCCTGCGCTTCATGCCGATGCTATAATTAACTGACGGGATGAAACATTCAATTTTGCTCTTTATAATATTTTGTTAGTCACATCACTTGAATATGTTGGTTCTATTGTTATAGAGTGATCAGTGCTCACGCCTTGTACAAGTCTTCTTCGCATTATCGATCGTCTCCGAGAACTAGTTATATTTGACCACTGAGTGCATGTCATGACAATATATATCCCTGCTGGAACCTATTTTAAATGTGAAGTGATATTATTTAGATCCAATAAAACCACGGTATATCAGTACGCATTTTAGTATCGTAATTATTGGGACAAATCCGTATTCTTCTATGATATTGCTCACGTCATAATATAGCTTGGATTCGCCCCTGAACTAGAATGTTTTTGATTCTTTCAGTAAGGAGAATATACTTGAACATTCGCAAATTTCCAGTGACCTCGTTAAAAACGTCAATACTATTCTCGGCTATCCCACCAGCCCATTTAGTGCTATCGACAACCGTAGCATCGCTGGAGGGATACTTTACTAGCACGACTGCGCATGTGCTTACCCTTCACTCTACGACTCTCCAACAGCGTATGACGTCTATTCCAGTCGAATCTCAATAGGATGTGTCCATGTAAGGTGCCTGGTGCACGTATCCTCTCTTTCATACCCGATCGCATGGAATATGGAGTATGGACCAGTCCTCAGTGGATCATCCTGAGTACTTACACTTACCCCTTAGAGTTTCATGGCTCACTCCCCTATAGAAGCCTAGTCTACCAACAATACCAACAGCAAATGGAGGCATCACATTACAATTTACATCCGGCAGTCGTTTTCTATGCCCCTCTCTATTGTCTGTCCCTCGGCAAGTCCCTCCACCCCCCGCACACTAGACATCCCGACGGGATCTCCCCCACAGCCAGGAATGGTCTAAAACCCCGCAATCACCCACAGTGATCGATCCCGGCAACTTTCAACTTCCCAGCAATGCCGTCCGGAAACGAAAAAGTCACTGGCCGTGGGTCACCAGCGTCCAACCAGACGCCAGCACGCAGGAAACGTCGTATCAATTTTGCTTGCAACCATTGCCGTGCCCGCAAAACCCGATGCGATGAACAGATGCCTTCTTGTACAGCATGTCTGTCTGCTGGAGTTGAGTGCGTTACGACAGATCGGCGAAGACCAGGCGTCCAAGTTAGTCGTCAAGAAGCTGGGTCAAAGCCTGGTCAGAGGCCAACGCCAAGTGAAGATGCCAGGTGTGCACAGCCTGAGCCGACCGTGTGTCAGGTCCCGTCTCCGGTGGAATCAAGAATGCAACCGTCAGGTGGGGATGGAGACAATGGGGATGGCCATACGGGCCAGCGGTTTCAGGGGCGCCTGCCGTTGGTTCGCCGAAGCAAAGGATCGACGTCCGCCGAGATCGTCTCGGACTGGCTCTATATGGCTTTGCACCGCCTGGGAGTTCGCCGACGCGACCGATCTGGTGGTGTTAGCCAGGAAGAAGGACGGGTGCCTGCTACGGACTTCACTCTTCAACTTGCACTACCAGCAGCGCCCGAGATCTCAAAGGATTGCCAGCGATGGGCAGAACTCTTCTTTGCTGGCACCAACACGCTCTTGCCAGTTCTAGACGAAGGGCTTTTTGTTTCCAATCTCCAAAGAGCCGAACACGCAGGACCAGTTGGATTCGCCCGTGAGTGTGGCGTGCTACCACTTTTACAGATCTACCTCGTTCAATGCCTCGGAAATATGACAGATCCCGCCACCTCGGCTGGCTTCGATGTAGACATATACCTGGAGTATTGTATGACGTTCCTGGGGACGTTAACAGGACAGAACAATCTGGCGGCTGTTCAGACCCTGACACTCTTGTCAATTGCTCAGAGATGCCGGGATAAGATGACCGTTGCATGGCATATCATTCGACTGGCCAGATCCGTGGGCATTACTCTAGGTATATACAGAAACCAGTCCAGGAGAAGCTCACGAGCCGAGCTTGCTGATCAAACGATGACCTGGCGTAGCATCTGTGCTTTCGAGACTTTGCTGGCGTTTGACCTAGGCCGTGCGCCTGATACAGGCATCGAACTAGTCTGCGACAACTCTCACGACGATGGAGTTGCTATTAGTCCGGCCTCATCCCTATTCAGTTTCACGACGAAATTGGGTAAAATTGGACAGAAGTGCGTTCAGGTCAGCAATCGTGAAGAAGGAGACGTGGATGAGAGAGCGCTCAACCGGGTAATCTATGACAAGGTTCGAGTCACCGGAGAAGCATGCTTGGAGTTGATGGAATGGGCTGAGACAATCCCTCTGGTATTGAGGTATGTCAAACTGAGTACGCTATCTTATTGAAGTGACAAGGAAATTGACCGACTCGTAGGCCAACGACCGAATGGGCCCAAGATCGAAGAATGCAACCCTTTGCCTGGTTCCTATCGCACCAGTATCACAGCGCGTAGGTCATCATCAAACACGTAATGAAATCCCTATAAAGACTAAATGGGAGATGCGCGCACAGACTGATTACCCTGACGCGAAACTCTCTCCTCCTCAGTGACGAGGCCCTACGTGCCTCTATTGACAATGTCGCCAAGGACGAGCCCTGGGACACGGTCATTCGGAATGGCCAAGCCTTTGCTGCAAATGCAGCTCGGAGAATTCTCAGGGTCATTCTCGAGGCAATCGACTCGAATGCTCAGATTCTGCTTCCCTGTCTATTTGCTCCGATGCAAGCGATGATTACGCTGACCATCTACTGCATGTCCCATGAAGCTTCTCGGACAGCTAAAATTGACATGCAGCTTCTTTCAGATGCGGGAGATGCCATCAGAGAGCACTATAGGGGCAGCAAGTCACTTGAAAAAGCTGTGAAGTTGCTTGAGGATCTCCAAACGCTGGTTCAAACGCGAATAGACAGCGAAAGTCAGAGGGAACCAACGCCAGGGCCCACCCAGTCACGTCCAGTGTCGAGCCCATCCATTTGGCAGGTCCAGGAAGCTTCAGCGGAAGTGTTCAGACTTGGGCAGAACGAACAAGATGCTTTGATGAGTCAATGGAGTGAGCTGTCGCCCGACTGGCCGGTTTCTGTTGGTTGGGATTGGTCAGATCTTACACAGATGTTGGAGGGTAACAGAGGTGAACTGCTTGAACCGACAGAGTTGTGAGTCCTTTCCTGTGGAATTTGTGTATCCATGTATTATATATACCCCTATATTTATTATTATGGCCTTGTTTCATGTTACTACGGTAGTAACTCCTCAAATTTGATAATGTCTTGGGTCCTAGTGTGCACCATCTCAAGCCCTATTTACCGTTAACCATAGGCTTGCAGAGCCTCTCATTAGGTTTAGAGTTCTAACTGGCTGTTTGTCACAACGATTGTTCTACACGCATTGTTATTCCTGCAGTTGTTATGATATCCGCGATATCGGGTTGTAAAAGAACACAGAAGAGCCCGTTTTCATGTATGAGCCAGCAGTGAGGGCTTTACTTGTCCTCTAGTTTCATAGTTTGAGATCTTTGATTGCATTGTGCATCTATACAAAAGGCAAAACTACATGACTGTTATACTCTCCCCCAACGTGCAGACGGTGCTGCCCCTTATTCTTCACATGGTCATTTGTCCCAAAGTTGCTTACTGTCCTATTCCGTCCACTGATGACGATACGAATACCTTCACCAGCCTCATACTCGATCCCTGTAGCCCAAATGCCAATATCCAATCTGACTACCGTTCCTGGCTCAATCTTATCTTCGCGGGTATGTGGATGGAACGGCCAATGTGGGTGCATACTCTTTTCTTCATCGATCTCCCGATGTGAAGCGCGTAGTATGCCCATAGGTCCTTTGTAGACTACGACCTCTGTCTCTTGTCCAGGCTTGAATTCATCGAATGAATTCACAGGAATCTTTTTCCAAGGAATGTTAAGACACTTCATCTGCTTGCCGTCCGTTCCCAATTTCTCGATAGTGACATACACGTCCAAGTCATCGTGATCAGGACAAGACATGTATAGTACAGCTTTAGGCAGTCCCATGAGGCGAGTTGTTTCGGAGAAGACATGCGTAAACGACAGGTGGTCGTCTGATTCTGAGTTGTATTCGAGAACAGCTTCCTTTTGAGAGGGGCTATCGAAGCCGAGGGAGCCATCCGGTAGTAGCATTGCTTGCTTGTATTGTGTCCTCTTTGGCGGGAACTCGTCCTCAACCAAGTTCTCAATTGACTGGGGAATTTTGTTGCCGAAGCGTAGAAGTGCCATGCGCACCTTGGGGGTAGATTTCCAGCCATTATCAATTCCTTTTAGGTAATAGTCAAAGAAGTTGAACAGCTCTTCTCTTGATGAATCGACCCCCCACATATCATACCATTCTTGGTATGGGTGCCATCTGAGCCACTTGTCGGGTGTATCGACTTCCAACCAGGCTCGAATCGCGCCCATTCCATGCATGGTATTGGACCATGTACCGGTGATGTATGTTGGGACTTTGATCTTCCTCATGTCAGGACGCTTTTGATTCCACCAATCGTTGGCAAGAGGGTGCTTCTGAAACACGAGACGGAAGCTTTCCACTCCTTGTCTTCCTTGCAGCATGTACTTGACGATCAACCTGTCAAACATATCTCCAGCATAGATGCCACCACGAGCAAACTGTTCACGATACAGGTCGCCACATCCCTCCCAGGGAGCAATGGCTTTGAGACTTGGGGGTTGCTTAGCAGCAATGAACCATTGCGCAATTGCCAGATGAGAATTTCCAGCCAGACCGATAGAGCCGCTGCACCAAGACAGTCCAGCAATGTGCTCGATGGAATCGTAGCCGTCGGTGGCTTCCTGGTCACCCATGATAACCATAGTTCCTTCGCTGTCACCGGTGCCTCTAGCATCGATGTTTACAATTGCATACCCTCGTGGAACCCAGTCAGCCGGGTCCGGAGCCTCGAACTTCTCGAGACCGGAAAGGGTGTTGTCTGAGATTCCGAGATTCCATGGGGTCATGAGAGCAAGAGACGAGATGCCGTTGAATTTTTTCCCAAAGGGGGACCAGCAGATGATGGCTGGAACTTTGTCATTGGTATTTGGCGGGCGGTAAATGTCGGCGAAGAGGGTTACGCCATCCCTCATGGGAACCGACACATCATGCTCAACGAAGATGTCGGAAGACAGTGGCTTTGCATTTGGGTGTGAGGGATGCTTCCATCCCTTGGCAAGTGTTTCTGTCCGAGGGTTGAGTCCAGTGTAACCTCCATGTCCAATGGTGGGAGGAGAGATTGGCTCAATGGGTATAGTAGATTTTTGTGTCATGATGAAGATTTGATTGGAGTATTTGAGAGAATAGAGGTAGTAGGGGCACAGGAACAAATCTGCGCTGTCTTGGCTGGCGTAATAAATGCTGTCCAGGGTGGAAGCATGTGAGTGAACCCGAGAGGACTTCGGCACTGCGGAGGCCATTTGCCGTATTGTGATCCTAATAATGACAGCATTTTGGGTCGGGAATATGTTTTGTGTCGGCATCTCTCATACCGACCGGGAACTTTTGATGCGGGGGTTTAGATCCCGAGCCGTGTTGATTGTAGTCCCGTCCGGCAACTTCATCGCACAACACGCCAATGATTACGCGAATCGGCATCTCAACAGCCTGTAACCAATGACGCGGATCGGGAAGCCCCTACGGTAACGAAAAAGTAAGCCCAACAACAGTTGGGACAGAAGCATAAAAGAGCGGTAGACGGCCGCGTTCTAGTCAATCAAACAATCGCTATCAAACGCTATCAAACACTGCCTTGTCACTTACATTAAAAAGGCATTGTCGTTTGATCTTTATATTCGTCATGACTATCGCTACCGAGTCAGCCACCTCAACGGTCACCATACCCGTGGCGACGACCAAAAACGCTGGCACAAAGGCCCCGGGTGGTCTTAATGCTCAGCCCTCTGGTTCTAACCGTCTTTTTGCGCAAGAAGGTGTTGTTCACGGCGACTGGCGTGACGATATCCTCCGAGATGGATACGTCGTCGTGAAGGGTGCCATCCCTCGCGAACGCGCCGACAAGTATGCTGATGACATGCTGACTTATCTCGAGACATTGTACGTATAAGCGTCACCCTTTTGATAACAGGCTAACATTCTCGGATGACAGTGCCGGTGGTCTCGGCTTCAAACGTGACGATCCCTCCACCATCAAGGAGGAAAACCTGCCAATTATCAATGAGAAGGGAATGTGTCTGGGATACGGCGTAGCACATGAGAAATTTGCATGGGATGTTCGACAAGAGCCTCTTGTGGTGGAGGCCTTCGAGCGCGTCTACGACACGAAGGATCTGATTGTGTCCTTTGACGGCACAAACATGGCCTTCCCCAACCGCAAAGATCTGCCACCAAACAAGCCTTGGCCCCATCAGGACCAAGACCCTGCCAAGCCTGGATTCCGTTGTCTACAGGGCCTTGTCAACCTGCTGCCTAACGGAGATAATGACGGTGGCCTTATCGTCTGTAAGGGTGCTCACCTCCTCAGCGAGAAATTCCACGAGGCTTTCAAAGACGAGCCCGACAAGATCTGGGCTTGGACCAAGGAGTGGTATGGCTTCACCGACAACGGCATGAAGTGGCTCAAAGACCAGGGTTGCGAATGGATCAAGCTCAACGCTGAGCCTGGTGACTTGCTTCTCTGGGACAGCCGCACTCCTCACTTCAACCTCAGTCCCACTGGTGAGGTTCCTCGTTTCTGCATCTACACTTGCTACATGCCTGTGACGGAGGCGTCGGAGGAAGACTTGATCCGCAAGAAGGATGCTTTCTACACGACTCAAAGTACTACACATTGGCCAAATGCTCGTCATGTCGGAGGAATTCCTATCAAACGGGACGGAAAGCCTTGCCCGTACAACACTGGGAAGCCTCGGCAGGAGGTACAGTTGACTGAAAGGGGCTTCAAGCTGACCGGAATCCCCTACATCAAAGCCGAGGCGGCGTGAGAAAGTTCAGCCACTTATTTTGTTAGCTGTATTCGCAATCAAGACTGTTATGTAGTTCAATATCAAGTTCTCGTGTTTATCAACCATTCCTCTTAATAACTTAAATAGTGCCTGTTCCTACTTTATTAATTCTTGTAGTCTTAGGCACGAGTTCCATTGGTGTCATGTTGCCCGTGAAGCCTGACATCGAGTTGTGTTGTCGATTAGATTGGCCTTCAGTGGTACCAAGGCTATCAGTCCTTGTGTCTACCAGATATCCGATGCAGCCGAGTCATTTCGATCCTTCCATAATATTTAAGACGCATATCCAGGGTTTTGATCAGTTTGGCTAGTCTCTAACTTTCCTATCGAGTGTCAATGTGGCACTTCATCAACACTGCCACGTCTTAAGGCACGTTAAAGACTTATAGAGAATGATATAGATAATAGGATGTCATATATAGAATATTCTACCTGTAGAGAAACCCATTGCTGCCTGTCAGACATTTCAATGTCTCGGACCAGCTCGTCACACGTCTGTGACGACCAAGTCAGTAAAACAGATCACCCCACGTTCACCCTGAGGCGTCGTGGTATTGGCAAATGCACCGAAAATGGGCCCCGTCATCTCCCTGGCACAGAGCTCTTTGGTTTCCGTCTTGCCAATCTCTGTCCACTCGTGTTGTTCATCTTCCAAATCTCCTGGGCGAACAAGAAACGTATATGTTTCCTCAGTCGCAACTATCTTTAAAGCCAGGATCTCCACATCCTCTGCAACACTGTATTCAATCTCAGAGATACGATCAAGCTTTCGCGACTGGTCGATTGTTCGAGTGATGACTAGACGCTCATTGAAGTCGAGTTGCAGGAAGGCATGTCTGAAATAGTCCTTGTATACTGCAAGACCAGCCCTGATAGTTCCGCCCATCAATTCTGTCTTGCTGGCCCGCAAATCTATTGCTAGCATGGCCGTGGAGTCGTGAGACCTTTGTCGGCGTCCGATAAAAGTCGTCGGGCCACGAGGGTCTGCCAGTCGCTCCATACTTGGAACGAGTGAGAATGGTCCCTGTGCTGTCGCAGGCAGCTTGTACCTCCATGTTTCCGGCTCACCCTCATAAAGATCCGCCACACGGGGGTGAATGATAGGGGACCAGTCTGAAGTAGCCTCGGCACTAACAATTGGTCCTTTAAACTCCATCTTTGGTTGTAGCACCCTTGACCATCCCCCCTCGGACCAGTGCACGGGGGTAAGAAATGTCTCGCGACCCAGGGGCTGGCAGGTTTTAGCATTCCGTACACCGAGAACCACAGCCCACCAGTTACCAGCATGGTCTTGAACAAGGTCACCATGACCAACATTCTGGATATACTCATCTTTCCCGTCGGCCGTGACAATGGGATTTTGGTCCCAAGATTCATAAGGGCCCCAGATGTTCTTGGAGCGGGAGATGGTGAGCATATGATGCTCAAAAGTGCCTCCTTCTGCCGCTATTAAATAGTACCAGGAGCCAACTTTGTAGATGTGTGGGCCCTCGGTATCGTATTTGGCAAAGCCATCCCAGATGACCTTGGTGTCTGACAAGGCTTTACCAGTCTTTACATCCAGCTCAAATTGTCTGATATTGCACGATGGCTGAACCTCACGATTCATCTGGAAGCAGCCCTGGAAGTAGGCTTTGCCGTCATCGTCAAAAAACAGACTGGGATCAATGCCAGAAAACGGAACATAAACGGGATCGCTCCAGGTGTTAGAGTAGATATCGGTAGTCGAGACGATGAAGTTGTCTGCACCGTTTGCGAACGAATAGTCGCTGGGCATAGCAGCGTTGGTACAGATAACATAAAATGTTCCATTATGGTGTCTGATGGTTGCCGCAAACAAGCCACCAGACGCAAGCATGTGGTGGCCAGTGTCAAGCGGCAAGTGAAGAGTGCTGGCAAATCGTAAAGACAGCTGCTCTGGCCTATTAATGGCGTTGCCGATGTGCTTCCAGTCTTTAAGATTCTTGGATGCATAGATCGGCAGGCCGGGAAAGAGGTGAAAGGAGGAGTTGACAAGAAAAAAAGTGTCATCAACAAGGATCATGGAGGGGTCTGGTGCGAACCCGGGGATGATGGGATTGCGGTAAGTCGTTTCCATTGCTTTTAGTATTAACGGAAGACAAATGATTGGTCATTCAAAAACGAGCCGAGTCTAAACACGACGAGAAAATATTGAGGTGGCTACATGGCTTAAGTAGCTTTATGTCAAGTTTCCGTGCCGATGGGCACCGGTTTGAGGAGTATCCCGAGCCGGCGTGGGGGTGTGGGGTAATGCCAGTGAGTCTGCAAGGAGCCGTGAAGCTCACGAATCCAATCGCGTGAATTGGAATTATCCTCAACGTTACCAAGCCCCGCACGAGCCCTCCCCCAGAAGTTAGATGCCGGGGATGCAGACTAAGAGATCAATGGGTCTGGGGTAGATCCCGGGCCGTGGGGAACTACGAAGCATGTGTTAGTGCGTGCCATTGCTGGAGGGAGAAACTGCTCATAAAAGGATGTAGATGTGCCCTCTTTTCGGTTGATACCTCATCCCCATCATCTTCACATCTTCATTCAACTCTTCGCCTGTTCCCTGACGAGTTTCCTCTATCCCTATCCTGCCCAGCATGACGACCAGCCCTGACTCAAATAGGGGCGTCCCTCCCGTTTCCTTGGATAAGAAAGACGAGACAGCGATGACGGCCGAGGTCGAGTTCAAGCTTGCGGATGAGGGCGATCTGCCCATTACATCAGCTTTCGCAGGCTTGACTCGCTCTGAAGCTCTTCGCAAGTTCTGGAGGTTGTTCGCCATCGGCCTTACCGTTAGTATCAGTGGAATGTAAGTTCTAGTCCTGTGTGCGCTCAGCCCGGTCTAGTATTGATCGCTCCTCTTTCCCAGGTACATCGGGTATGCGCAGACAGTCGGAGGAAGTATCGTTGCCAATGAGGGCTTCATTCGTCAATTCGCTACAAAGACCGACCCAGATACTGGCGAACCTGCTCTCGATGCAAACCACGTCTCCCTCTGGGGTGCCATTACCTTTGGCGGCCAGATCGTTGTGCAGCTTGGTTCGGGATATATCTCTGATCGATGGGGTCGAAAGATGAACATGTGGCTCTTGCAAGTTGTTCTGACTATAGTACGTGCACTTGTTCCAAACAGGTCCTTTTATGATAGAAAAGCTGACCATACTTTGAACGACAGTCTATTGTTACCGCCATAGTGGCAAGAGAGTGGAAGGTCTATACTGTATCTCGCATCTTTTCCGGTTTCGCTGGTGGCTTTATCGGCACTACCATCATGGTATACTTGTCTGAGATGGCTTTGCCCCAGTTTCGCGGCACGCTGCTGAGCAGCTTTGCTCTGGCCATGACGATAGGCCAGGTCTTCCTCGCTGCGGGTCTCAAGATTCTCAACGACACAAAGCCCATGGCTTATCGAAACATGTTCTACGCCGAGTTTGTCTTTTCTGGTCTTTGGATGATTCCTATTGTACTACTGCCGGAATCTCCTGGTACGTTGAGCGTCTGCATCATGTAGAAATGCACGCAGCTAACATCTGGCATGAAGCTTGGTACGCCGCTAAGGGACAGCATGGCAAGGGCAAGAAGGCACTACTGCGTCTTGTCGGTAACGTGGAGGGCTACGACATTGAGCGAGAATACCAGGTGCTAAACCATGAGGTTCAGCAATCAGTCAGCCAAACACAGGCCCAGGCTAGCATCCCAGTCTTGGCCCTGTTTAAACGCCCAAACCTGCATCGTACCTTGGTCTCTGCGCTTCCTATTGTCTTTCAATCCTTCAGCGGCATCGCGCTGGTGTTCGGTTTCGGTACTTACTTCTTTGCTCTGGCTCGTGTCCAGGATCCTTTCCTCGGTTCGCTGATCCTTCAGATGGTTGTTCTTGTTGGCAACCTGAGCTCTTTCTACCTCGTTGACAAATTCGGACGACGTACACTGATTCTAGGTGGTGGTGCTATCCTAGCTCTCGCTTCGTATGGTATGGGTGGCATGGGCTGGCTCGACGGCTCAAAGCAATCAACCGGCATTGGTCTAGTGGCCATGTGCTCTTTCTGGGCTTTTATCTACGCCAACACACTTGGTCCTATTGGTACGTCTGCCTTATAAATGCCTTTTAAATTCTTCTTGTTATCTGTAAGCTTACCGAACTCTGGCAGGTTGGCTCTCGATTGTGGAAATGTCTACTCCCAATCTCCGCGCCAAAACGGCATCAGTCGCAACAGTCTTCCAGTCTTGTATTCTTGTTCTCTTTGTAAGTCTTTTTGATACCGTTCCCACTTCAGAGAGATAACCTGAACTAACACCCTGTCAGAGCTACATTGTCCCTCTTATGCTCTCACCCCAGGCCGCTGGCTGGGGTGCCAAGATCGGTATCTTCTACGGCTCCTGGACCATCGTCTTCATCGTTATCACTTTCTTCGCATTCCCTGAAGTCAAGGGTCGCACTTACGAGGAACTTGATGAGCTTTTTGGCAAGGGAGTTTCGGCACGGCGGTTTGCGTCAACTAAGACAACACATCAAGCTAATTTGGAATCGCAAGTGTAAGCAAGTTAGCATGAACTAGCCTGCTGCTGATGAGTATGTGGATATACAAGACTAGCAGTTCAATGTAAATTTGGTGCTAGATATCCATGCCTTATTGCTCACCATAGACGTGATTATCACCTCGTTACTCGGGGTTTCCATACCATAGCTCTCGGTCACATATGTAACCATTTCTTCATCCTGGACTGTTTCTGACCACTGCTTAGGATCAAGGTTCGTATAATTCTGTTATATCTCAACAAAAAAACAGTGGGTATGCAAGCTTTGTTTTTGTTGCTCATCTAAAGTAGTTTTATAATGATAGCCACTTAGCTCAAGCTCATAGAAAGTCGTCTATTTTTCTGCCTTGTAACTAAGACTAGACTGTTTACTAGGCCTATTCGGCACCTGATCCTTGCTTTTAATGGTTGTCATATCATTGTCGCTGTATTTATAACCAGAACTTGCTTGATCCGGTGGTAAGGGTTCGGGTAGCGAAAGGCTGGAGCCTTTATCTCCAGTTCCCTTTTCCTCCCGAGTCTCGAAGCCTATTTGTTGGCTCTTCACTTGTGAGATGGAATTCCGTGTTCTCTGTAGCGATGGGTTAGCGAAACGAGTTGCAGAAGAAGACATGACACAATAGGCTCAACTGGCGTGTGGGATAGGGGCGTTCGGAAAATGTAATTACACGTTCAGTCCTGGCTATGGGCCATGGATCTCTAGCGGCAACGGTCGAACTGACACGACAGCTTGCGCATCTTGCGTGATGGCAAACTAAGCAGATGGGAGTAGTAGCTACGGTCCACGTCTCTCCGCAAACGTGACAGAACCATTGATAGAGGGTAGGCATACTCTCTTTTGTAGATGCGCTTATGCTGAGGGATTTTGCTATAAGAGACCCATTCGTTTTGAAAGAATCATATGCCACATTCGGAACACTGGGATTATGGAAATGGTAAAGGCCACGTTGGACAGACACAGACTACATAAGATTAATTCTAATCGATAAAATGGCCTAAGACCTCGTAAGCCAAGCATGCAATGCGTGGCAATGTCCCATTGGTCCTGCGCAATCAGGAGATCGTAACAATGTGCAAAAGAAGTGCACATTGTGTAACCAGGAAGTGTCTCCAAGTATCTACAGTACGGTTAGGGTGTTTATGACAATGTACACGGCAAGGTCACATATGATATAAGGCGGCATAAATCCATTTCCCATGACAACATATTTGCTCTGTTTTAGTCCTGTCTCGGATTATTGAAGGAAGCTACGAATTCCTCAACTAGGCAGTGGATGGGACAGTTCTTTTTGGAAATGAAAACGAAGAATTGTTCTTTGTTGTGTTTGTTCGTCCAGGGGATAAGTATATATTTCGTTGATGAATTCTTGATGCTATTCCAAAGGCTTTATGGCATAAGGGGGAGGGGGTTGAGTCCTTTGAGAATAGCGTGGCCTTCGAGATGTACCACTCCATGTTACTTCGAAACAGCCGGTGATGTTCCCTAAAATACGTTCCCTAAAATACCTATGCATTTCGTAATCTCATAGGCCTTAGCTATACACTAACTCTAAGAAATCCCCGTTGGGAAGTTGATATCAAGACGATCTTAGTCGTCCTTTTCATTAAGCAAAATAATATCTAAATGACGATTCCTCGACTACGGCCGGTTATATTTCCGGCTTCATTGCAAAAGGGACGACAGCGGCTATAAGAGTAAAGAAGAATTATAAGTGCGTCCAAAAAATAAAATAAAATAATATTCAATTATAACAACAATAAAGGATCGAGCAACATCGCATGTTATCCAATAGCGGAATATGGATGAGAGATACGTCTCTTGTGTATTATTGGACGTCCTTATCTACGGCATGTAGCGAGGTCAGTAAACTGGCATTTGTAATCCCGGCGAGCTGTGAAGGATTTCCTAATTTCCGCAATTCACCATAAGGGGGAAGTGTCTGTGTAAGCAAAATGCAAGAAAAGGACCAATAATGCCGATTCGCATTCTGGAATTTGCCCGGCTTGGTCAGCAGATTTGAAACTCTTCAAGTCCCGGACTAGGAAGAGACCCGGAATAAGAGACGCAAGCTGGTTCCGTCGGTTTTTAGTTATTGACATCACATGTCTAGTCTCAATGATAAGGGAAGGAAAATCAGAAGGGATACAATTGTTATGAGACATATATATATGTCCTGATTATGCCTCGCTTAAAGTTTCGACCTCTTCTATTAATCAAGTGATATCACTTCGTCTTTTTACAAGTGCTTGAATCTTGATAAACCTCCCAACCAATATCCAGTCTCAAGACAATTCCTCTTCAAGTTAATATGCCAAGCACGAAACTCCTTCTCACCGGTGCTACTGGTTATGTGTAAGATGGACAGTTAGGCGAGCGTACATGCTGTTTTGCGACTAATAAAATGCAGAGGAGGCACCGTATTGAGTCGTTTAGGCACTTCATTGTCTGAGAATATTCAACAACTAACCATTTCTGTGCTTGTCAGAAAGCCTGACCAAGCTGAAGCTTACTCCGCAGTGGGAATCAAGCCCATTCTCTTCCAAGGCCTTGAAGACGTAACCTTCGTGAGGAAAGTCTCTAGCGAGCATGACATTGTCATTCACACCGCCGACTCGACCAACCCTCAGGCAGTCGAGGCATTAATTCAAGGACTTGCAGATCGTGAGAAATTCACAGGGACGACTGGACGATTTCTTCACCTGAGTGGCACTTCAAGTCTTGGAGACAATCCTGTCACACGACGATTCCTGGAGCCACGAGAGTTTTCCGACGAAGAGAACATATACGAATACCTCAAGTCTAGGGAGGCACTTGACTCGTATGCTCAGCGCGCCACAGATATCAAGATTGTTGAAGTTGGAAAGCAGGCCCGTGTTGCGACCTATGTCATCAAGGCACCTCGCATATTTGGCCGCGGCACAGGTCTATTCAACAAAAGGTCAGCTCACATTCCATGGCTGATCAGCGGGGCTCTGGACATTGGTCAAGCTGAGTATATCGGTGACGGAGAAGGGCTTTGGGATGACGTTCATATTGCCGACCTAGCAGATCTGTTTAAGATTATCCTGGATAAGGTGCTTGCGAATCAAGATATTCCAACTGGGGAGATGGGTATCTACTTTGCCGCAACATCAAGACATTCATGGAGAGAGCTTGCAGAGGGTATCGCTACTGCGGGGGTCAAGCTCGGCCAATTGACGACACCAATTCCAAAACAAATCGGTCTTGAAGAGGCTGCGAAGAAATACACTGGAGGGAATGTATATATCGCAGAAGTCGGATTGGCATCCAAGTAAAATTCCCTACTCGGGCTCCAGGCCTATTGAATCTCGTGCTAACAAATATCTAGTTCCCGTACTCTCTCTAGACGAGCTGTGGAAATGGGATGGAAGCCCAACAGGGCGAGCGAAGATGATTTCCAAAGATCAATTCTTGAAGATTTCGAACTGGTCGCTTCATCAAAATAGAGCCACGCATGAGCCTGATCTCTGCTATGATAGTTTGGAGGGACGGGAATTCGCTTATCATGGTCGCTCATGTTCAAGATGGTGCTGTCCTGACTTTGGCCATTCATAGCGACTAGTTCATCACCAGAGACAACTTACCAGGATCTACAAGCATTATTATGGAATATACTGAGAATAGACGGCGTAATAAGACGGTAATCTATTCGTACTTGTAACCATGATAAACTGTTCTCGCATCTGATTCTTTTACATCATTACTAGATGTGCCACAATATCCCGGCATAATCCTCTGGACTTCGTTTTATATCGTTTCTGAATAATGGGTCGTATAGTACCAAATTCCGTGACACCAGCATAACTCACTCATTATTAAACGCCTCAATTGGCGAGCCAGTCAGCCGCCTGGTTCTAATTCTTCTCCCGAGACACGTGTCAAAACAAAACCTCCACGTTAAGCATGTCCAAATCTCTGACAAGCCCGTGCAAGCTCTAAAACAGTACAACATTCTTAACCGGCGTCATCTCGTGTATATGTGATGAAGTTGGAATGGGTGTTCTGACAACTTCAATGGAGTACTTCTTAGCGTCTTGTCACGTCACGAACTGTGGCGGCACAAACCAATATGTAGTTGCCGAGGGCTTCCAATCTCTTGGGGCCAGTTCAAGTTCAAGCAGTTTCTCTTTTTCCTTTTTTTCCCCTTTCGTTTATCTTAATTCTTCAAATTAGTCTCTGTTCACGATTGTGACGAGTAACAATGAGCTTGGCAATAGTCAGGTTTCTTGGATGTGATATGTGATTCCGAACTGTGTAATGACAAGGTAAATTCTACCCACACTAAGTGAACTTTGGAATCCTTCGAGCTTACCGAGCACCACCGTCTTCGTCCTCACAGCTTCCTCCAAAAAGTAATAAAATTGGCACATGATTTGCAAAGGGACTTTATCATAGCGTGGAGAAGAATGGTGATGAATTTCCCTTTCTGTCTTTTCCCATCAATCGTTTCCATGGACACGATTCTTGGCGGTTCGACTTTTGATGTCACTCTCGGACTCCTGCCTCGCACTTTGACAATAGAGCTCTAAATATTGTCTACTTTTAGCATACGGTGTTGACTTCCTAAGGATCAATTCAAGGCGTGATTGACGACTCTATACAATCACAAATGCACCTCACTCATGGTCGTCGGCCACCTTACTTAGAAGGTTCAGCTGGTGAAGAATTTCTGGACATGTTTATAGAGGATGCTCAATAATACAGAGATCATAGCTAGCTGCCCATCTAGAAAATTCACAGAATGGTATGTACTCAATTGTCCAGCTTAGAGGGAACAATCTATGTGACAAATCGCTGTGACTCGATAATGTTACAATCCAGTAGTACTAGCTCCTCAAATGAAATCATCGTGCAGTGAGTCTTATGAGATAATAGCAGAAACACAACTGGGCCATGGCCAGACCTCGATGGCATTGAATAATGCTTGACGTTACATTGTATGCTCGGGTTGTATCACTTCGTTTGACCCTACGCGTGAACAGCCCATGACCCCTCGAGAAGGAAGCTTGGCAATCTCAAGCTCACCCGAAGTAACCTTGTTTCCTGTATCCAGCTGAAGCAAGTGGCATAGTGTATTTCCTAGATAGCTTAGGCTTGAACCACGTCATTCCTCGGAAAAGTATTACCTTGCGAAGGGCATAGTCGGTATAGAGTAAAGGGTGAACGTTTCGCAAGAGGACGCTATACTCTGTAGCAAGACGTAGGATTGCGATCCTTGTATAATAAGTACACTACAGCGTTGGGATCATGACATAGTCAGAACCTAACAGCGAGTACATATGCAGCACACTACAGACTTGTGCAAGAATCCTGTTTTCAGTGTAATCCCACACGTTCTGTCAGGCTTAATTGTTAGCTCCCCGCGCAAACGGTGCTGGAAAGCTTGCCATAAGTAATAAATATAAAACATGCTGTCTGCCGCATCGAAAGCTCTCATCAACGACTTCAACTCCAAGCACAAGCTTCCCATCAAATCACTCATAACCTCCCACTCAAGCTCACTCATCTCTTGGCTATTCCCCATAATCACCATGCATTTCTCTCCCACTAGTATCCTTATCGTGGCATGTGCCTTTTCCGGCGCCACGGCCGAACGTTTGAGAGCGGTGTGGTCAGCTGGAACATTCGGAGCCATGGGCGGACCGTCAAACGACGGCACTCTCCACTGGTTTCAGAAGTTTGCCATCATCAATGACGCAGGCGAGGCCATCTACGATCAGCCTTACCCCGACAACCGTGCTGCCTGTTACAACACTGGTGACGGACGCGCATTTACTATCGACGGCGACTGCTGGGACAACACTCGTACGTTCCATTGCTTGTCTGACTTTGGTGGTCACCCAGAAAGCTGTGAGGTTACCGGACACGACGGCACGTCACTTGGGTCCGCTGAAGGACAAAGTGACACCACATTCATCGGGATTGCCATCGGAATCGACACAACTTGCGTCGTCGAGTTTCACTCTGATGGTCCTGGATGCCCTGTGGATGATGGAAATGGTCCTCTTGGTGTTATCTCGGGATGATCGGCTCATACGCAGATGAATATGGGAAGTAAGGGAAGGCGTAGGTAGGAAACAATGACCTGACTTGCATTCTATGGTGGTTACAATTTGGGGCTCATGTTGCATCTTGACATTTGTATACAGCTTAACCTTGTGTCATCTCATAACACAATGAGCAGCATAGATTATGTATCCATTGACTGCTTGTTGTTCTATGCGTTGTCTCGTTTACCCATGTGATAAACCTCATGTCGTACGTCAAGTCGTGATCAATTTGTAATCGACGTGGTACATGACATACTGGGGCTAGCGGAGTGGAAATTAATGCAGATTTGCAAACCTCAAATCCTATAACCTTTCTTCGAAAGCACTCCCCAAAACTATATAAGGTCCGTAACTGTGCAAACCCCAACTAAGCAACTCGTAGTGAAAAGACCGAGGGCCAAGGCCTTGTGACTTTTTCTCAAGCGCGCCTCACCGAAGAACTCACTATTCAAGACCGAGAAATGGGGAAAATATGCACGTGTATGCCAGTTGACTATGGGATCAAATGCGACTCTGCAGCCAGCGAGTCAAATAAAATGGTTGATTGAGTCATAGTCGCATAATTGCTCTATATACCGGTCTCAATTTGGGGATTCATGCATTAAGTTACAGAACGCATCAAAACTACCATTAAATAAGTGTCACCTTTCAATGTCATGCGTTAAGCGAGAAAGGGATATTTGCTGGCGCTATCAAAATGATTTGAGTGAACTACTTATCCACCAATCTCCTACAGTCAAAAGTCAGTCGCCCCAGTGGGAAGACAACACAGACTGTGACTATGAGGTTCCTGTTGCCTCTCCTTTCTCTATTGTCCTGTATATGGGCATCACCCACTCGAGATACCGGGCTTTCCCACTTCCAGAATGCTGATATTCCCGTCGCGGACGATCCTTATCCCGACATCTTCAACTTCACCACCCTCGGCCGTAACTCGGATGAGACATCAAGCATCGAGAAGCGTGGACTTCATCTCAATTATGTCCTTTACGAAGTCACTTTTGACGGCCGCAACGAGCGCAATGTAAAGCCCTTTCGTATCCGGGGCCATCTCATCATCATCGAGAGTGTACTCACGCCTGACACAACCAACGATGAAAACCCCGTCGAAGTGGTCATCAAAGTCGGAAACCCGAATTATGAGCTCACCCGGGGCACCATCCGTTACGTGACCAACAGCTATCTCAACCCTTTACTCGGCGGCGCCATCAATGGGCCACACCAAGACTTTGCACATGTGTGGACCAAGAACAATACGATCACGGTCTCTGTCGACAGGACCACTGCATCAGAAAACACGTTGTCCGTTTTCAACCCCTGGGGCGGGCGGCGCTCTGACGTGTACACTGTGTTCAGAGGAGGCATCATATTGAAAGTGGAGGAGGACAAAATCTCGGGCAAGGTGGAATTCAAGGGCAGGGATTTCCTTGCTGGTGTGGCGATGCCGTACAAAGCCAAGGTTGTGGGGAAGTTCAAGCAGAAAGGCACGACGATTGTTTGAGTAATGGTCACAAGATGATTGTGATGGAAAGGTGCAAACAGGTGAGACGGCGAGACTCATCAAGATGAGGAGGGGTTTGCAGCACACACAAAATAATTCATGCCACACACGATACTCCAGTCAGAAACCTAATATCATTGGCAGTTGCTTCCACTTCTCACCATTTGTGATTCAACACTCCAGTCATCGTCATGTTTCGAAAATCAAGAGCTTTCAGAATTGTGACAGGGTGAAGAGTAGGTGTCCCATATCCGTGGTCGATCTCTCCAAAGGATAGATGCATGCTCAGGAAACCATTGCTGTGTAATTCAAATGATAAAGATATACTTGAAAATCATCAACGTCTTCACTTCAACTCTCCAGCGTCACAATTGTACGAAAGTCAACCTTGGGAGCTCGGTGCGAACACATGTCAAGCGCTAGTCAGGGACTATATTGACCGTCATTAAACCATACATCATTACTATATCCAATTATCAGTATCTTTTTCATCAAGTTCCATCGTGTTTAACACGTATACGAAATGTATAAACCATTCTTCTTGTCCTGATTCAAAAACACCTTCATATTCCCATCTGGATTCCTCAATGCAAATTTAAAATACAAGCTCTCGGCACAATCGACTCCTCCCACGATATGACCTTGGGCTGGTAGATTATCCCAGTTGGTAAAGTCGGCTGCTCCTGTCTCGTCCTCGGCATCATCAAATGGCTCTATGGTGCTATATGTAATGGCGCCCTTGGGAATACCGGATAATTGCTTCACCGCAGTAAGGGCATCGCTGCCTTTGACAATAAAAGTTCGTCTGTTCCTTTCGCCTTGTTGCCACTCAATAGTGCAATCTTTGGCGTCGGAGGGAATACCCGTGAAGACGACGACTTGCTCGACTTGGGAGCTGTTGTCGTAAGATTCAAGGTGGAAGCCTAGTGAAGTTTTGGAGGCGTCGGGGTATTGAGGGAATACTTTGTGTAGCGACGACGGTGTGTGGATGATTGGGTCTGAACTAGATGAACACTGACTCGCCCGAGGGGTGAGCGTGGGCAGTGCGCAGGCTGCATTTGAGAAGAGTGCTAGTGAAGCAAGGACAGTGGCAAAGGATGGCATCTTGACGGATCGACGTGGATGGATCGATGTGAATCTGGAAAGTTGTCAATCAAGAAGTCGATGGACAAGCGTCGAGTATAAATATTTTATGTCTTTTGGTCTACAACGTCATTCAGGACCATCACCAACCACGCTATATTTCGGTGTCCGCAAGTCTCCAATCAGCAGGGTCAGCATGTCTATTTGATACTGGGGCTACCCTTGCCATTGGAGCTCGTGTATGCAGGTTTGAGTGATGTGCATGCAGCTTAGTTATCGCCTTGGCAGCTTTGGCCACGCTGACTGGACAATCTTTTCCAGGTCGATGAGCTGTCGTCTCCACAGACGCAAGTGCCGTCCGTTTTACATAGAGTTGCCTGCCACTTTGTTATGAAAGGTAATAAAGCTTCTATTTAAGTAATACATGGAAGGCTGGGGATAAAATAGAATTGCTTCGGCAGTTTCTAGAATTTGCCAAGTGTGTTTGTCTGCTTTGGGAGACCGGAATAGTCGGGACTCATACACAAGCAGTTGTTAGCAGTGGTCAAGCAAACTAGTCCTTCCCCCAGAAAACATTTGTGGTGACCTGTAATATGACCAAGTGTTGGAAATCATGCAAGGGTCACTGGACGATTGTAATATACAGAAGCATAATCGCGTACTTACTGGTCGAGCATATTCGCGTTGGGTTGCTCTTCAGGATAGCATCGTCTGACGCCAGGACACTCCCGGATATGATTTGAGATTGGAGCGACAGTTTTGAGCAGGAAGGGAAGCAAGAAATGAGAGACCTCGAGGAATACGACGATAATCAAGCTGGATGTGAAACCAAGATTGTTAAGGACGTATATGAAGAAAAGATGAGCTGAGACAAGAGCTTCATAGATATCTGATTACATGGAATACAGGATTGGAAAAGTGGCGGTACAGGGTAGTGACAGCGCCCAGTCTTCCACAATCAAATCAGCTCTTCTTCATGCCACACCGGACTAATAAACGACAGGCTTAACGTGGACAAACGAATAGTCAAAGGTTATTACACCAAGACATCCGGAAATGGGCGGGTAAGTCTCTCAAGGCTAAGCATAGAGGCTGATTAGAAGGACATGGCTGTTGAGGGTAGGATTTTGCAGGGTTACTCGCGATTCATGACAAAATACTAGCAACTGGATTTCCTTCATGTGGAAACCCTTCAATCTCAAGATTGTCGTGTTATGAGCTTTTCCACCGTGCGCCTTTGCAAGAAACTGATCGCTTGTATCAGTGAGCCGTTAAGCTACCGAAAGGGCAGTATGCAACCAATGATGAACTTTTATTGAGACAAGAATCGGTAGAAATATACGGGATCTCATGGGCATTTCATATCCTGTGGTGTCTGTCCAACATTATTATGGCCGCCAGCACCGTTGTCAACAGGCATATGAATAATGGGCTCATGCTGGCGATGACGGTCAGTATTCCAGTAAACGACTAGCTGCAATTGTTAGAACTCTCCTCAATCATTGAGTGTATGTTGTTCAACTTGACAACTGTCATCTAACTAATATTACGTTTCTTGAGCGTGGCAAAAGGTAATAACCATTGCTGGACACTCGGGAGTAGACTGAAAAATGATGCTTAAGATTGCAAGTATGTTAAGCCATGGCATGAACCTTCTGGCGATAATGAGTTATCTAAACCCAGTGGAATAACCGTCTCATTGAACAGGAAATGATTCACATGTAAACGAATCACGAGAACTTGACACTAGATAAGAGACAAACAGCATGTCATTTCCCTATACAAGGAGGGGAACTGCCTGAAAAGCGTTCCTTGTACAACGAGGTTCATCACTTGAGACATTTGACTTTCCACACTAGAAGACCCGAGTCGCTATTCGAGCACCGCAGTCAATGTCTCACTTTCTGGGTTTTCGCTAGTTTGCGCATCAAAGTGACGATCATTCATTCCATTGGCTCTCCAGGTATTGGCATGTCCATCACGAATCAAGTATTGGTTGGACAGCCGGTTGTCTGGCCGATTGGAGTCAGCCATTAAGAATACCTGTATCACAAATATTTTGTTAGTGTCTTGCATTGATAAGCTTTGTCTTATCTGCGATCGCACGTCATGGTTAAATACTAGGGCTGCCCTTTCGTTAGGACAGACCCTCTTGTATCTCACCACATTTGTCGTTAGAAATCACCATGGTCATTGTAGTCACTGGGGTGAGTTGTTGCAACATGTCACGGCTATTATACTAACAGGGCTGATAGGGCGCTGGCTTCCTAGGTCACCATCTTGTCAAGCTTTTGCTTGCTGGTGGTCACGAAGTAGTCGTCATGGACTGTCTGTGGACAGGCTCAGAACGAAACATTGAGGACTTCAAACTAAATGAACGGTTTCGATACATCAAGTATGTTCATACACGACACGACGGTCTGTGCTGGCTAACTCCAATAGTCATGACATTAGGGACCCTTTGCCACATGTGGACAACGTTGAGCAAATCTACCATCTTGCCTGTCCCGCCAGTCCCGTCCAATTCGAGTCGAGTCCGATAGAAATCCTGCAGACATGTTTCAACGGATCCGTAAATGTGCTGGAGTATGCTGTCGCTCATAAGGCACGTGTGTTATTTGCCAGCACATCAGGTAGGATCCAGCCAGCTAGACAAAGCTAGGTGTTGAACTAACGTGGACCGGTACGTAGAAGTTTATGGAGATGCTCAAACACCAGTTCAGTCAGAGAACTACCGAGGTAACGTAAACTGCTTCGGTCCGCGGGCATGCTACGACGAAGGAAAACGAGTCATGGAAGCCCTCGCCTATGCCTATCAGCTTCGCCATCAAGTAGAAGTTCGTGTTGCACGGATATTTAACGCATATGGGCCATTCATGGGACCGAAGGATGGAAGAGCTGTGCCCAACTTTATCATGGCAGCACTCAAAGGAGACCCTATGGTTATCTACGGCGACGGGCATTCCACAAGATGCTTTCAGTTTGCGACAGATTGTGTTAGAGGATTAAAGGCCCTCATGGACAGTGACCATCATGGCCCTGTGAATATTGGCAATGACAACGAGGTCGAAGTGCAGGAAATTGCAGGGGCTATTGCAAAAGTCATAAAATCGAGACTGGGACAGCAGCACCCAGCTCCGATTGAACTACTCCCAGAAAGAGAAGATGACCCTGTCCAACGGAAGCCGGATATAAGTCTCGCCAAAGAAGTGCTTAACTGGGAGCCGACGGTGGGACTGGAAGATGGAATTGCAATGACAGTGGAATGGTTTATACAGGCTTATCGCTGAGTTGATATGGTAGTCTTTCGACGTCATATCTATTCTTCTAGAGGTAGAATGGTTATATCCTTTGTTAAAGCACTCCAGCCATTGCTCTTTGACGGGTCACTGAAGGGAATGAGCACCGCATATCGCATTCTGGAGACGTTAGCCGACCAGGATTCACATCATCTTGCAGGACTAATAACTCACGTGTAATTCCCGGGCGAGATCATTGATCCGTTCGCCAACTTTCCAAACCAGTAGTAGCTCGACGTATAGCTACCACTGACCAAGGCGTTTCTCGGCTGCTGCTTCAAGGGGAAAGAAATTGTGTCGCTGCCGTTGTGTTTTGCAGGGTTAAACATTCTGTAGCTGTCGGCATAGGGCCATGATGTGGCAGAGCCAATGTATCCTCGTTCCCCAATGGTGGGGAATATCGCCAGTTCTTCTCAGTGAATCCCCCTTCGTATATCTAAGACGGTGTTAGTCAGTCATTTGGACGACCGAACGGATCACGCACATCCCATCGGACTTCCTGGATGCCTCATTTGAGCTTGGAAAAGATTTTCGGGTAGTCTTGCGTATCTACACTCTGGTCGAAGGTAAAGCTATTCTACGTCAGATATCGCATATACAGCATGGGGGACAGGGTTGGAATTCATACGTAGTCTTATCCTGAGGAGGCATGCCGGCACGCAGCCATGGATATACCCGCAGAATGTCTTCTTCATCTGATCCTTGAGATCAAAGCCAAGGCCTTGATACGGTACGGACAGCTCTTCTCCGTTGCTACTTTTGATGCGAATCTTGCCACTATACGCCGGCAACGCGGTAGTGTTTAGGCCGTCTGGCACGCTAAAAGTAAATCTATGACACGTGAGCTTGTTGTAATAGGAGTATGATTCATTGAGCATACCTAGCCTTACCGGGCTTTCCCGGTCCCAACTCAAACTTCTTGGGAGTCTTAAAGCCAACTACAGCCTGAATAGGTGACAATTCTCGCCAAGATTTGATTCTTGGAAATTCATATGGGGTATTTCCGGAGTATAATCCTGCAGTAGTTCATAGCCTGCGCTTGCTTCAGCAGAAAACGTAAAGGCCAACGTGGTCTTGCCATTGTTGCGGATGGTGATATCATGATGTCGGCTGAAGTGTCGCGTGTCGTTCAGAGCAAACCGCTGGAGGTCCGCTGATATCGAGTTGTCCATAAGGCGTCGAGCGTTGATCAAGCCACCGCCGACTTGGTAAGTAGGTGCTTTGAAGGATGCATCCAGAACATGCGGATAGATAGTCGAGCTGAGAGAAGTACCTCTTGTGATGGCGCGCATAACAAGATCCCTCGAGAATTCTTTGCCGTGAACATCACGGCCCCCATGCTTGGAGATGTAGAGAGCCGCCACCCCAGCAATGTACGGTGTGGCCATACTAGACCCGCTGAGAATCGCGTAGCTGTCAGATCCCAGGTAAGTGCTGAAGATATCTCGCCCGGGCGCTGCAATGTTAGGCTTGACAGATAAATCATACAGCCCCCCCTAACTCGTGAAAGAGCTTGGCTGGAGGGTGTCCACTGTGTCATTCTTCACAACGTCGGCGCTGACAACACTTAAAACAGGCCCGCCTGCTCCTCCGTCGGTCGCAAAAAATGGTCCGCCCTGCCCGGAGTTTCCAGCTGCAACTGTGACCACTACGCCCTCGGCCGCGATACGGTTGGCGACAATGGCCCATGGATCTTCTGCGAAACCACCCTGTTGCCAAGACTTGCGTTGATGATGTCCATGCCATCTTCGTATGCCTTGAGGAATGCCTCGATAATGATGGACTGGCTTGTCGTGGTGGTTGAGCCAAATACTTTATAGAAGTAAAGTGTCGCCTCTGACGCAACTCCTTTCCAGCCGGTCTCGGATTCTCCAGCAAGAATACCCGCAACGTGCGTGCCATGGCCATGCTAATCGGCGGGATCAGAGTCAGGGTTCCGTGTAGAGCCGGTCTTCCAATTATTGCCAACAAAGTCCCAACCACATGCGACTTTATGCCCTGGACCGAAACCGCCTCCCAGGGCTGAGTGGTTGTACCAGGTTCCTGTATCAACAATACCGACTTTAACACCTTTACCTAAAATTCCTCGCTTGTGCAAGTCATCAACGCCGGTAGCCAAGTGTACAGTGTAGTCAGAAGCGTCGTCGGGGTTGACAACAGTTTGCCGTTTGGTGATGGGGGTGAGAAGAGTTACAGCACTATCAAGCCAGACACTGACAACACCGGGTAAAGCGGCTAGTCCATCAAGGTCGTGATTTTCAGTAACGACTTGGGCGCCGGAAAAGACGGGAGAGTCGAACGTTTTCAAGACTTCGACACCTTCTTTGGCCAACGTGTCATTGTGCTGTGTCCTTGCCGTGGTGGTCTGATACAACAGATTAGTATATTGAAAGTTGTTCAAGAAAACTACTTATTGAATCGTATTCGACTATGTAACCCTGATTGATGATTGTTGCGTCTTCATCAACGAAGTCCTGGGCTACACAGGCCCGACACCAAACGAGTGTAGCGATTGAGAAATACAACCTCATGATAGCTGTTGAGTGCCGAAACTGACAGACACGCATATACTTGCATGTTCAACATCAGACATAGTCAAGGTAACATCCTCCTTTTCAACTGTCTGCACCAGATAGTACTTTAGTATAAAACCTTCTCAAATTCACTCGGTTTTCGGTATGATACCACGCAAACCCACATATATGTGGCACAGCGTTCCTCTTTAGGCAATGTATTCGTGCTCTATGGAGTATTTATGTCGCCATTGTTGCGGTAATCACGCTTTAGGCATAGTGAAATGCCTGTCTAATGGTGACAGGGTTATGCATCTGCTATAAAGAGCCATTTGATACTGGGACCTTAGGATAATTATTATCAGATGCTACATGAGAAATATAGGAGAATGTTCAACTAGTTGGGATTGCCTAGGCGTTATAAGTGGGTGGTTCGGCAAATAGCGACGTATGAGCCATTGACTCCTGACACCTTGCTGAGGAATGAGAAACATGGGTAATGGAAGATTACAATGGTCTCGGGATTGAATTTACAATCAACCTATAGGTTTTTTCTTATGAATCGCCCATCTCTACATCTCCCCCAACTCTAACTATCACCGTATCCCACTTGTCCTCTACTCCCACCCACTCATCGTCGTTACTATTTTCATCATCCTCACTGTTATCCTCATCCCCAGCCCACGAAGCCCAATAGAGCGAACCGTTGTCCTCGTCAAAGTAGCTCCAATTTCCGATTCTGGCTTCGAACTGGGCGCCCCTGGCTTGCGCCGCTTGCATCAAGCGACTGGACGGATACAACGGTTCGCTAAAAGCAGCTATCCCATAGAGGTAGACATGCTTCAGATTCTTCAACCCCTCGTTGCCGTTCATTACAGCTTCCACTATGCTGACAATTCCCTCGCTTGCTGTACCAGTAACCTGGTCTCTCATCCATTCCTCTTCTTTGACCCGGTCACCCTCGATGTATTCAGCAGCGGGCCTCTGCTCCAGAACTAGTGTCTCAAGTGTGCTACTGCATGCCTGTAGAATATGAAGCCAGTCTTCGTGACATGCCGCTTCGGCACGTTCTGACCAACTGTACTCCTTTACGCTGTCCAAAAAGTCAGACTCTGACGGCTGGCAGAGATACAGATGCGTCAATCTTGGCAAGGGCAGGCATGTGTTGTCCCAATCTTGCAGAAAGCCTCCCAAGGGTCGTGGGATCACACATTCTTGATAAAGACTACCATAATCCGAGCCTCCGTCATCATCTACGCCGATCTTTTCTTCTGGTAAGGGCTTGTACTCGGGCTTAAGGCATAAACATGTAGAGATTGGACGATCCAGCATTCCGAGCTCTAACCTTTCCAGCGACTCTGAAGCTTTGAGTACCCAGGCTGGAACGGCGCGCGGGAAGTAGCCGAATAGCTTTGCGAATCGAAGGGTTGGAGGTGAACCGTCAATATGGGATATTGGTTTAAATTGTTCTTCGTTAAAGGGAGAGTCGCCGTGGAGTTCCAGTGTTTCCAGATTCGAGAAAAAAGGTAAGAGGTGCCAGACCTGAACGTATTGATGCTCCTTGTCTTTATCATCACCATCATCTTCATCAACTTGATCGTTTCGATCTGTCGGTAACCAGGCGGGGTTTATCACGGTGCAGAGGTGTTTGACGCGCGTGGTGAGCTGTTGCAATCGGTTCGGGTCTTCTTTGTGTAGCCGCTGTAGCATGGTGAAGAAAGCCTCGCCTTTCATTGCCGCTCCCTGACCCATGCCCCAGGGTTGGCGTGGATGGTAGGGTCGCTGGTTCGCGGGTCTTACAGGGGGTGGTTCGTTGAGCTCAGATGAGGATTCATGGTAGCCAGCTTCATGGAGTTCGATGTCGGTCCACAAGAGAGGCTGGACAAGCGCGTTCAGGCGCTTGCATGTGCGCATTAATTTGGTATAGTCATGAGCATTGAGACATGACGTGATTGTGGAGAAAATCTCAGGAGGTAGATAGTCCAGTCTTTGTTGGGAAGACATGGTGCTGAGTTTGTTGTGAATCTGAGTGTCTTAATGGCATACGAAAGTTGGAATAAACTGTGGTGTAGCTGTGACTTTATAGCATGCACAGATTCGGGCAATCCCAAGTAAGGCTTGACTGCCTGAGCCTACCTTGAAAGACGCTGAGAACAGGATAGAATAAGCACTAAGTTACATGTCATCAGGCACATTAGGCAGACCATGCAGGGTGGCTTAGCGACAGCGTCGCAATTCCTGCAGGGTCTCATCAGTCTCTGAGTATAGAGGCTGATGAGGGGGCGAAGCTTCTTACCGGACAAGGATGATTGACAGCTATTAATGCTTCATAAGCATCAAGTCAAGAGTCCGAGATCATGGTTCAGGAAGAAAAGTGAATCCAGCTTGTTTACTTCGGGAATGACTTTTTCAAGGTGCATTGTCGTGATAAACAGCTTTGACAAGGGTTGTGCCTGGACTGGTCAATGCATGCAAATCCCTCGACTGTGCACTGAGGCTACGACAGTCAAACATGAGTGCGGGCCTGCAGCTTTGTCAACGGGCTGCCTTTCGCATGCTGGGGATGTACCTCAAGATTGCGAGGGATATCAAAAGGGTAATCTTTGATAAAGGGATGGATAAATCGATACTGTTAGGATCAAGATTAATCCACTCGATTCATCTGCCAGCTTGTAATTCCAACCCTGCAGTTTAATATTCTTGAAACTTGGTCAGAACCAAGATTTGACTGCTTGGACTGCCTCACCAGCGCCAATTCTTGGTCTATTCAACTCTGTCCTGGACTGTCTTGTCGACAATGACATCGACCCGACAACTTGCCAACCATTCTTGTCGAGAGCTTCTACATTCAGCACTCAGCTTGAGATGGGATGCACTTTTTTGGCAAAATAACTTTTTTATCAAGATTTATCCTTGCGTCTTTATCATGTAAATTTAAACTATATGAGACCGACGTATGGTCCTCTCATATCCACTGCCAGCCAGGACAAGTGGAAGTTGTTTTTTCATGTTACTGGCAACGATCTTGTTGGACGAGTTACTTGAGGCACGTTGAGAGACTCACCATCATGGTAATATAGGTCTCGACAAACCCCTAAGAGGAAGCGCCAGGCTTGTCCAGCCAGACGCACCATGCTCTAGACAATCGGAGCATAAAACCTCATCCGATTCTCTGGATCCCACTTCTTCTTCAACCCCTTGAGCTTCTCAATCCTCCACTTGTCGTGCCCGTAGATACTCTCCAGCGATTCAACACCATGAGCATAATTCACGTAGGCACGCAAATGCTCAGAGTCGTCACTGGCTTCAAGCAGATAACTTCTCAACTTTTCCCCATGACGCTGCGCTATAGCATCTAGCGACATGTTAGGCTTGTACATGATATACGACGTGAGCAGAAGCTGATCGTCGCGATGGGGAAACGCCGAGTTCTTCTCGTCGACTGCCTTGACGCCATGGTTGGAGTAGCCTTCTAACAGAAAGAATGATGCTGCTAGTTCGGGGATGCGGTGTGAGGTTTCGGTGATTTCATCAAAGACCTTGCGCAAAGCAGGAAGATCGTACTTCTTTAGGCCGATGGGATAGCGAAGTCCTGTAAACCCTTTCGCGCAGCCGACGCTGTCGTCGCTCATGAGTGTGAGGGCGGCCAACTCGGGCATGGGAGCGTCTCCAGCTTGAACATTGAGAGGACCGATGTCGTGGAGCGGCTTGGTGTAGTCTCGCGCTTTTTCGACGAAGCTATCCGATATGACTGCGTACCAGATGATGGGCTGGTGATTATCAGTAACATCGATTTGGTCACTAGCGGAGAGTCTCACCTGTTTTGGATCAATCTCCGGGATGTTGACAATGTACACCCAATGTGTCATCTCTGGCGGCTGCGTCTTCATCATTTCATTTGTAAGCTCAAACACCTCCTCGAGTTTATCTCCATGGAAGATGAAAATCTCATAGGACCATGTTGGGTTTTTGACATCGTAGATTCGATACTGCCATTCAGTCACGATACCAAAGTTGTGTCCCGCCCCACGGAGAGCCCAGAACAGATCCGGGTTTTCCTGATCTGAGGCTGTCACAGCTTTACCGTCGGGGAGGACAACCCGTGCGGAAATGACTTGATCGGAGGCCAGGCCGTATTGACCTTGGAGCCAGCCGTGACCACCACCTAGGACGGGCGCTGAGATGCCGACACATTCGCAGATTCCCGTGACTGTTGATCGTCAGATGATGGATAAGTCGTAGTCGGTCAGTATCAACTCACCTGTCTGTTTCTTGGCGTTCCAAAGATCATTGACGACCTTTTTAACGCTGGCACCACCCCCAATAGTGGCCGACTTGCCATCGTCTGCAATCTTGACCGAGTCTTGGCCTCGGATATCAATGATGATGACATCCTTGGCCAGGTTCAATGCTTCAGTAGCTCCATGACCACCAGACCTAGCAAGGAAAGGTATTCCATGGCCGTTTGCATATCTTATCTGTTTCATGTCAGTAGTTTTCTCGTCTATAGATATAACAGTCCATACCGCTTCTTGTACGTCACTCTCGGTAAAAGCTGTGACTACCGCCCCTGCTTGGGGTGCATGCCATTCACGCCATCTACTGGTGAGTGTCCCGAATGCTTCAGCATCGGGAAGCACGATTGATGCCTGCGGTGATAGTTTGGCTGATAATTTCGACCATGTGTTCTGTGTTATCAGCGATGCGAGGCCAAGACGACTCAGAAATGTCTTTGGTGCGGGCGTTTTGTTGAAAACCCAAGCTACACCAGCAGCGACAAACTCCATGATTGCAAGATTTCGCAGTTTTTTACGAGAATGAGATGCTGAAAATTAATGATATCCAGAGAGGGAGACCGCTTTTATAATTTTTTTCTTGGATATATCACGAATGATGGATAGAGCGGCAGTCGAACAACGAAGATGACGTGAGATGAATCCCTAGACTGTTGGTAAGCGCGAGATTCGTCAAAGATCGCCGAAGTTACTAGATTCGTAAACCTGCATTATAATCTAACTTAGCTGATGCCAATAACTCATCCATGTGATTGGGCCTTAGTTTGTGGTTGTAGTTTCTCGACACAGCGGCCATGGTCATAACCCCGGACCAGGTAGGTTGTGCAGTCATAAGAAAAGCACGATGAACACTGGATTAGCCCCTATATTAGGCCTGATAATCTCATAGCTAAGACCCGAGAGTGACGGGCTGTGATCGAGTCGCCCATCTGTGAATCAGCTAGCCCTTTTACCCCCATCACTCTAGCGACATATCATCACTCATATCCTCATCTTCCAAGTCGACATCCTCCATCCATTCGGCTAGGGTGACATCGCTCCAGCTTGACGATGCCAAAAGCCTGGGAGCCTGTGCGGCGCCAGACATGGCAGCAACGCGGATCAGGGTCCATTGAACATCAACCATGGCCTTAAAGGACGCCATGTCTGAAGTGTTGCGAATGACGGTGACGATCGTTCCCGACACAAGTGGACATGTTGAGAAATCCGGGCCACGCCCGTCGCCTGCTGGGGCTCCATGGCTGTGAAGACCACCTACGACGCTGGTCTCGTTTGTGGGATCTCTCTGGTCCTCGAGGCGAATGATACGAGCTCCCTCATAGCTTGGACTTCGAGGCATCCAATGGAACTGGAGCTGAGCCTCGGTCCTTTTCCAATCAATAGGCAGTTGGCCTTGCCATTTGAATGCGAAGTAGCCTCGGTTCCAATAGTCCCGAATGGACGAATCAAGGGAAAGTAATTTCCATGACTTATTCGAAGCCTTGGGTTTACTGTATAAAGGAAAGAGAACACGCTTGGTCGCCAAATCTCTTTCAAGTCCACAATAATCGAACAGTAACGGCCCCCAAAGGCCTAAGTACCTGATATATTCATCTGAGTCGGTCCATGCACATGGGATGCTAATACAGGCTTCAGGATATGGTTTTCCTGTCAGGGGACAACGGTTATCATCGAAAGCAAAGCATTTTCCTTCCTCAGTCTCGCCATGACTCCTTGATGGTTGAGCAGGAAGTCCATTTTCACAGGCCGTAGGTGAAGACCAGGAATGCCCTTCCTTGTTATGTCTCAAAACTGCGTCAGGTGAGCGGAATCTCCCTCCCACTCGAGTTCTCTTCACTTACAATATTCGAGTAACCTATGCATGTTCATCAGTGGTACAGCATGCACAGTAGTGGTCTCGAGATAGGGAAGGGTCATCGTGACAAGCATCGAGAATTGTAATGCAGAAAACTCCCACTACTCATTATTCCAGATTGTCCTCATGCTTGTTCGAATAGAATGCAGCATATCGAGCTTGCTTCGGTAGTCGTGCATCGGAAGGAGAGAGGTTTCTTGTCCCCGAATCATTGGTGGGCGTACCATGGACATGATGACGAGTTTGTGGATGGATGATATTTGGAGGATGGTATTTTCGAAGCACCTGGCTTTATAAATGGTTGAAGTGAGGGGGGCTATGAGATTTAAGTGTAGAGGAATAAGATAAGGTTATAAATTTGCAGAACTATTATTTCATGCTTCGAGGTAACTGAATCTACTTTGGCAAGTCAAGTCAGGTGGCTGAATCCTGCTACTCGGGAGTTAAAATAGATGCAAATGTCTGTAATTGTATTCTTATTAGCCTATATAGAGAAAGCGAGGGAAGACAGGGGGATAAAGAAGAAGAACGAATACGAAAGAGAAGATGTATGGCACTGAGAGCCGTGTCGTATACTTGGATGGTGTATAAAGCATTGTGTCCCATGGATTGAGATTCTGCCAAAGAATAGATTCCCGGGGCTTGGATGTTCGGGAACTAGTAATCCCCGAATGATGCTACTTCGGACGCTAGAAACCCCGACATGTTAGGTTAACATGGCACGACGGAGACAAGAAGAATCATCTTTTTTACTATTTAATACTCCCAATATCCTTTTGTAAACTTCATTAAAACCCACACATCTCTTCACGTGTCCAATTCCCACACTCAAACACCTTCAACCCTATGTTCAAGATGACTCCCCCCGTCGCCATCATCGGTGCAGGCCCCTGCGGTCTCACCCTCGCACGCCTTCTCCAACGTAGAGGCATAGACTACGTCGTCTATGACCGAGATGATGCAGCTTCGGAGAATGCAGGTGGGTCCTTGGACCTTCATGAAGGAACAGGACTGGAAGCAATTCGGAAGGCCGGTTTGTGGGACGAGTTCCGCAAGCATGCAAGATGGGAAGACGACAGGTTCACCATCTATGACAATCAGGGCAAGCGACATTATGAAACTTGTGCAAACGGAAGTGATGAGGATGCTGGCCGACCGGAGATTGATCGCCGGGCTCTTCGTCAGATACTTTTGGATTCAATACCAGCCGACAAGATCCGATGGTCCAGTTCTCTAAAAGCAGTCCACGAGAACAATGGAAGACCAAGCCTTAAATTCACCAACGGCACAACAGCCACAGGATTTAAACTTGCTGTTGGCTGCGACGGTGCTTGGAGCAAAGTTCGATCTGCTGTAGGATGTTCCATCTCATGTCATCTCGCCAACACCACTGACCAGAGCTAGATAACACCTCACAAGCCGGAGTATTTTGGAAGGAGTTATATAGAGACTCTAATCTCACCGGACAATCCAGTGTATGATGCCGTCGCACACAAGATAGGCCTTGGAACAGCATCATTCTTGGCTGGACCGACACAGATGATCGTGCAGCGTCAGGGAAATGCCTGGTACAGGATTTACTTTGGAGTCAAGGTCCCGGAACATTACGTCGGGAACACAGTTGACCTCAGCAACATCAAGGCCACTCAGGAAGAGCTGCTGTCAACTTTCTATTCCGATTGGGCTGACGAACTAAAAGACTTGATTCGGTCTGCCGACAACTTTCGAAGTTGGCCTCTCTATCAGCTCCCAGTTGAGAGTCAAGACTGGACATCTGTCCCGGGGTTGACTCTTGCAGGTGACGCAGCTCATCTCGCCATACCGAACGGCGAAGGTGTCAATTGTGCCATGAAGGATGCGTTAGAGCTTGTGTCAAAAATTGACGAATTTGGTCTAGATAATTTAGACGATGCTGTAGAGGCATATGAGAAGGAGCTTTTTGTACGAGGAAGAAGCCATATCGAAGAAGGTATTCAGATGGATCAGTTGCTGAGCCATGAGGATGGACCAGCTGCGCTTGTTGAAGCTTTCAAGAAGTTTGGAGGGCCACAATAAGGGAGTGCTGGGTATCTTATGCTTTGAAATTGTATATCAGATAGACACAGGTAGGTATTGCCAAATAAAGAAATTAAAAAAGAAAATGGTCCCTGGCGTGAAAAAATAATTGTGACTGGCCAACTCGAGTGAGAACAAATGTATCATGCCATGCGTAACCATGTCGAGACCAACACAAATCTTCCACCCGTCGGACTTCCACCCTGTGTCCTCCTATCAGCATAATTGTTAGTCGGCATTTTCAAAACTCCGCAACCAATCACATCAATCTTACG
Source organism: Fusarium penzigii (assembly GCA_013623535.1). Classification (NCBI taxonomy): domain Eukaryota; kingdom Fungi; phylum Ascomycota; class Sordariomycetes; order Hypocreales; family Nectriaceae; genus Fusarium; species Fusarium penzigii. The sequence continues at coordinate 39,735 of JABFFC010000098.1, forward strand.
AACAACACAACACATCATTCCAAGGATCAACCAGCCTGCCAAGAATCATCACACATCTGCAACATGTCCGACCCCGGATCAACCAAGCCAAGCCCAAAACCTCAGCGTATCTTAGCTTGTATTCAATGTCAGCAACGTAAGGTCAAGTGTGACCGACAGTTCCCCTGCGCCAGCTGTACGAAGCATCAGCTGCAATGTGTGCTGGCGACGCAGACGAGGCAGAGGAAGAGGAGGTTTGCGGAGAAAGAGTTATTGGATCGGGTGAGGACGTATGAGGAGTTGCTTGGGCGGAATAAGATCAAATTCACGCCGCTGCACAAGGCCCCCGAAAAGACGACGGAGGAGGAGCATGATGATGGATCGCCAATGTCTACAGATAAATCTGCAGAGGTGATTGAACCAAAGTACGTCCCTCTTCAATCGTCTGTATCAGTATACTTAATTATCTTAGAAACATGTGGCATTTAATGACACAGGGGGTAAGTATCAACCAGTCGAGATCAACTACCCTCACTAACAATCAACAGCACAAAGATCACAACACCGGATTGCAAGAAACTATGACTCGAATGTGGGATCAGTCTTTCGAGACTGACGACCACATCCTCTTCGGCTCGCGTCAAACAAGTGTTGATCTATCGACCCTTCATCCAGAGCCAGTGCAAATCTTCCGACTTTGGCAGATCTACCTTGATAATGTCAATCCCCTGATGAAAGTAACACATACGCCAACCCTTCAACCGCGCATCGTTGAAGCAATCAGTAACATCGGAAACATTGCTCCCTCCCTGGAAGCACTCATGTTTGGGATCTACTGCATGGCTATACTTAGCCTTGCACCGAATACTTGCCAGGACACGTTTCATCAGTCTAAAGAGACGCTTTTGGCAAAGTATCAGTTTGCCTGTCAGCAGGCTTTGTCGAATAGTCAGTTTCTACGAACAAGTGATCGGGATTGCCTTACAGCGCTGCATCTTTATCTGGTACGTGATTGACTTATCTATCGTTCATTGTTCTGACCAAAACAGCATTCGAGTCGTTCAGGCGCACACGTCCGGTCTATTGCGACCATCACTGCCGTTGCAATTCGTATTGCTTACCGTATGGGTATCCATAGTGAAGCTATCAACACAAAATGTACCGCGTTTGAAGCCGAGATGCGTCGAAGGCTCTGGTGGTCGTTGGTGCTCTTTGACGCTCGTATAAGTGCACTCAGTGACCACAGAGTCATAACGCTCAGTCCAACCTGGGACTGCGCTGTACCGTTAAACGTCAGCGATTCAGAACTTCGAGAGGAGATGAAGGAACCTCCAACACTCCAGGCAAATGTCAGTGAAGCGCTCTTTGCTGTGATTGGTGGTGAGCTGGGTGACTTTGTTCGGCATACCTCCTTTTTCATCGACTTCACCAACCCGATTCTCAAGGCTATCGCTAGAGATTTACCTGGTGGAGGGAGCATTGAGGTGATGAGCAAGACCCTTGAAGATAAGTATCTGAGATACTGCGATCCAGACAATCCCTTCCATTTCATGACGATATGGATGACACGTGCATCGTTGTCCAACTATCGTCTTATGGAGGACTACTCGAAAGGCTCTGATCATCGCACCGAGGCGGATCGAGACGCCGCTCTGGCGAATGCTATGAAATGGCTCGACTGCGACTCACAACTGGCGGGATCTCCTCTGACAGAGAGGTATACTTGGTTCCAGAATCTTTACTTCCCTTTTCCAGCATACATCCGTCTAACACAGGAATTGAGAGTCCGTCCCTTTGGCGATAAGGTAGAAGACGCTTGGGACGTTATGAATCGGAACTACGAAGCGCGCTTTGGGCGTGGGACACCGGGTCCGACTCCTGCTATCGTACCGTTGATTCAGGTCATTCTGCAGGCATGGGATGCAAGACTGAGTGTTGCGAAAGAGGACGAAGTTGTGACGACGCCGAGCGTAGTGCTGAGTATCCAGGCTATGATGGGGGGAAGCAATGAAGTGACTTCTGGTGCGAGGGGGGTGGAAGGTGATGCGTTGCAAACAACGATTAACAGCCAGATGCCTGGACAGATGAGGATGAACTCGAGCATGTTTCCTGGCACCTTGGATCAGTCGTTGGATATGGACTTGGGTCAGATGAACTGGGATGCGATGACTTGGGACATGAATGCGTCAATGATGTAGATTTGGTTGTTTACCGCCAGATCTAGCGCGCTAAGGTTGCGGAAATGAATGATTCGAGTGTTGCAGGTAACTACTTCACGCATTTGCGGTCATTGTCCTCATGTAGATAGATAGTGTCTCATAATACTATTTCATACAATACCTAGCAAAATTCCAACTCCTTTACTACTATATTCCATGCTCGCTATGTCTATTTATGCAAAGCAGCTGCAGCCTTTTTATCAGCAGCCAACACATCACGAATAGCTGGTCGACTGATAACACGTTCCCACCACGCATTGACATGGGCTCGACTAGTGACGATATCACCATATCCACAAACAAACAGTCTCTGAACCAGCGGGATATAGTAGATGTCTACCAGCGTAAAGTCGTCTCCAGCCATGTAGTTTTTCGTTGGCAGGAGACGCTCCGCAACATCAAAGAATGCCTCCGTTGACCGTACTGCATCCGCCACAACTGCTTCGTTTGTAGGTAATCCCATCATCTTCTTTGCAAACTTCTCAAACGCAATTCGTCCTGCAGGTTCCGCAAAGTAGAGCATCTCTACGGACTGGGCCTGATCAAAAACTGCCGTTGCTTCCGCATCGGAGTCGGAGGGTAGGAGCGGGAATGAGTATTTTGTCGTGAGGTATTTGCAGATGGCGCGGCTTTCGTACAAGGTGAAGCCGTCAGGGAATGTGATCGCAGGTACTTTACCCCATGGGTGACGCTGGATGTGTTCCTGGGACTTGTTCATGTTAGCCTTGACAAGACCTCTCAAGACCGGGAGCTCCTGATATTTGTATTCAAAAATTATTCCGCTTACTTTTTGCTCTCCTTTCTGGAGGTTTACTAATACAAAGTCATAATCTGTAAAACCACCTTCGGCAAGAGTCAGGCGGACACGGTCGGTGTTGGTCGAACCAAACGATCCGTAGAGGGTGAAAGCAGGCATTTTCAACATGTGAAGTAGTCTAGATGCAAACGATCGACTATGTTTGAGTGACGACATTGAGAAGATGGATTCATCGCAAACCGGATAACTACTCGATATATAAGTTGATTGAGAGGGTTGGTTATGGATACTCTGAGCAAGTATAAACCTCAAGAGATCATATGGTTGGTCCCTTCGCTCCCATGACTTGATAGGGCTTAGTGCAGGATCTTGAGTCGTTCCCCGTGATCCTACGCTAGCCATTTCAGCTCGTTTGTCATTCTCGCGCTGATAAATCCAACTCTCTTCAATAATTGGTCTGTTCGGAATCCTTTCCTACTTCACTCTCCTCATTTTGCAATTTCTGTGTACATATCGGCTATCCCTTCCGCGACAATGACCATCACTCGCCGACGGGCTACCGGACATAACACGAAAGTGAAGACTGGTTGCATAACCTGCAGGTTAGTCATAACATTATTCATGACTTTGTCCCAAAACTGTGGACCGTGGTGAAAGGTCATTTGGATGAATTGCGCTGAACTGCGACAGAATCAGAAAGATCAAGTGCGACGAGAACAAGCCGTCATGTCAGAAATGCGTCAAGACAGGCCGCAAATGCGATGGCTACGAATCGCCATTTAAACCTTTCCTACATCAATCTACCTCAAAAGTTGATGCAGGGCGGATCAAGACAAAATCTAGTTCACAGCCTACGCTTGTGTCTTCAAATACTATAACCTCTCAAGACGTCCAACGTCTTGATCGGTGTTTTTCAACAAAAACCATGTTCGAGGTCAAATTGGGCTGCGACGAAGAGGCCAGGCAGATTCTCCAAGCGAGTCTCACCAATCCATCTGTTAAGCACGCTATCCTATCACTCACAGCGTTGCGAGAAGGCCTCGAGAGTTCTAAGGATGACGCAGGCTCTGCTGTAGAGCAAACAGCAAGCTACGAATATGGACTACGTCAGTATAGCCTGGCTTTAAACGGTCTAGTCTCTCAATTATCGCATCCAACCTCCGACAGCCTCAGATCGGCACTGCTTTGCTGTCAAGTTCTGATCAGTATCGAGCAGGCTCGTTGTAATTTTAGTGCCATGGCTCTGCACATCTTTCGGGGTCTCAGGATTATGCGAGAGTACCGAGTGAGGCCAACTCTTAACGGCGATAGGTTACTGCCGGCACAGCATATGGAACTACCCCTGTTGGATGTATTTATCATTAAAATATTTGCTGCGCCGTGCAAGTTTACGGAGCGTTCGGTATCAGAGGATGCGAGCGATACAGCATCATTAGGGGCGCCGATAACGCCTGGACGAGGTCTCTGCAATATTGCACCCAACATGCGGACGGAGCTTGTAAGGATTTCCGGATTAACGATTGGACTACTCGGTGAGATATCGCGTGTCAAATCAGTTGGAGACGCTTTACAGCTATCGGCCGAGAGATTCCATTTACTGGACTTATTAGACTATTGGCTTAGTGACCTGGAACTTACTCGGACGAAAATGGGACACCAGGGCCCTGAGCTTCTTTCAGTACTGTTCATGAGGCAGTTTCATTCGATACTGAAGCTAATTCTCCTGTGTGTACTGGATTCCTCACCAGGTGTTGATGAAAAGTTGAAGTCTGAAAATGGCCGGTTACACAATCTGGCCGGTGTTGTAAGCGCGAGGGTCCAGGACTACAATGCTTGTACCAAGGATGGGAGTAATTGATGATAATTTCATAATCAAAAGGCATAATCTTTATACTTTGGCTTTCAACAATTAGAATCTTTATGATACTGTGAGCCTGACCGTCGGAATTCACTCACTTCGGAAAACCTGTCGGTGTTTTTGAAATGTCCGGTTTTATGGCACAAGCCATGTGCTCCCATTCTAGGCCACTTTGAACACAGACTGGAACGATTTGGTTGGTCGAGGCATATGCTGCGCTCTTCCTGTAACAGCATCAGGACCGAACTGACCAATAAGAGCGTGTCATGTATCTGTAAACGGGCATCCCAACCACGACCAGTGTTGCTTTTTGTCTCGACATGTGTCAGGCAAGTATGTATATAAGTCTCTACGAATTGCGCTTTGGGTCGTCAAGTTTTCCCAACTCGATTTGGTTTATCTTGATTCTTTTAACAATCATGCATTTCTTTCTTCTCGGTGCCACTGGACGAACAGGCACTCACGTTGTGTCTGAACTTCTCTCACAGGGCCACACAGCGACAGCTCTCGTTCGTGCATCAAGCAAACTTGCCTCTCGTACCGGCCTCACCGTAGTCAACGGCTCGCCACTCATTAAAGACGACATACGCAAGGCACTGTCAGCAGTGCCTGGCCTGTCCACCCATGCGGCCATCATCACGTTGAACAGCGTCCGCAAATCAGACAACCCTTTTGCTGCGCAAGTGTCCCCTCCACGATTCCTGGCTGACTCGTGTGCCAACGCTTGCGAAGTTCTGAAGCAGGCTGGCGTTCGCCGCGTTGTCATCATGTCAACAGCAGGTGTTGGAGACTCATGGGATCAATTACCACGGCTGAGCCAGATGTTTATGAAGTGGACGAACGTCAGCTATGCGCTCCAAGATCATAGCATCGTTGATGAAGAGGTTCGGAAGACGGATATGGACTGGACTCTGGTGAGGGCAGTGAGGCTGGTGTTCAAAGAGGAGCAGGGAAAGAATGAAGAGGTGGAGACTCTAGGGAGCTCAGGCAAAGGGATGACTCTATCTGATAGTATCACCACAGCCAGCGCCGCAAAATTCCTCGTCAAGGCTGCTGTCGAGGAAATATTTGTGAAGGAAGCAGTGGTTATAAGGAATCGAGGTTGACGGACTGCTTTTCTTTAAGCTGAGCCGAGGGATGTATGAGTCATGGATCACTCATAAGCTAAATCTTTCATATCTTTTCGTTTAGGGACCAAGCGCGAGTATGTGAAGACGAAGGAGAGCATGAGGCCCGTTGAAAGGAGTTGTGTGTGGTGATCCGAGATTTGTTCTTGGCCTGTCTAGAACTGCGACCATTGCAGCAACAGTGGTGTTTGGTGCAGCATTACCTGAGTCAATTCGATCGTTGTGTGCGTAAACATGTTGCATCTTGTTGAACCGATTGTCTATTCTGCCGTAGGACGTGTGAATTAATCAATGCCTCAGTTCTATTACCACAAGCATGACTACTATTGATGCAGTACTCGCACATAGAGAAGCATGATAGTGAGTATCACTTAACATTAGTCTGACCCCATTGGAGCATCGTCTTTCTCGGACGCTGGACAAGAACCGAGTCTCAATCATACAGTACGTAACTCGGGATGTTGGATATCATGTGGCACCATTATCAGTGAATTGCCCAGTCTCAAGCGATATCCGAAGGTCCTCTCCCATGGCACAACTCACTATCAAACTCGCAAAGTCAACAGGCCGCTCACATGACGACTCACACATTTGTAAAAGCACAAAGCAGAAGGTTTCAATAGTGGCCAAACCCTCGAAATTAATGCATTCAACTGCAGTTTAGGATAATTGCGAGAAGCAATATCGATCACCTCTGATTTAAATATTAGAATACACCACGTTGAAGGTGCCATGTGAATCTTAACTAAAAAGGTCCGCCTTGTCCAAGGCGTCAATGTATAACAGTTTAGTCTGCTAAAACAACCTCCTTGAGAGAAGCATCATCGATAAAGAAAGAAAGACGTTCACAAGTGCCGAAAATCATGACACTTGCTCCAGCATCCAACCTGGATTGGCTCCACTGACAGGTCACAGTTCCCTGATGCCACTCTCCATATGCTCCCCCGGCGACAACAGACGTAAAGTAGCCGTTTCCTGTGCCACAGGCTATGCTAAAGGTGAAGCAGCTCGACGATGAGATAACCTTGTAGTAAACGCTGAACTGGTAGTCCTTGCCAACCTCAATGGTCGAACTGTCGAGAGACTGCTTGAAGCCGAGGTTTGCAGGACCACCGGGTGCTCCAGTTACGTATCCGCACTGGGCGCCCTCATAGGGATCGGCGTTGGAGAGACTCAGGGTTCCCGTGTAGCCGGAGATAGTCCAGGGAGAGATGCTGTCTCCCTCGAAACCGGAGTTAATGAGCACATTGGTGGGCTCCTGCGAGACTTCGGTTGTAGAAGAGGGCTCAACGCTCAAAGTCGTAGTAGCGATTGTCGTGGTATCCGTCGTGACACTCTCGATCTCGCTGGTGAGAGTAGTTGACTCACTAACAACAGTGGTTGTATCACTAGTGACAAAGGTTGAGTCACTGTTTGACGTGGCAGACTCGGTGCTGCTGACCTCCACGGTCGTCGAGTATGTCTCAGTGGTCGTGGGCAGAACCGACGTAGTGAATGAAGAATTGGGCTTGCATCGCGACGCTGAAGTGAATTGACACAACGCCAATAGCGGGAGGGCTTGCAGGAGATACTTCATGGCGTTGATGGCTTCGATGCTAGGTGCGGTAAGGACAGTGACAAAGGAGTGAATGCGGATTGTCTGCGAAATGGGTGTCTGACTCTCTTTCTACTCGACACTTCTCAAGCGCTTCTGTGGTTTCTTTTCTGGGAGGAATCGATAGTCTAGACTTAGTGTGCATGTATTCAGTCTAGTCTACTGCACTATTGATTGTGGCGTGGCCGACTCAACGGTTACCCCTGACTTAGCTGCGTCTGTGGATATATCGGAAATTAGCGACTTGTGATTCAGCGTCACTTTCTTATCCTTGACATATTTTTTCTTTTGTCCTCCTATCCTGTCGTGCTTTTGAAGGTCCCTTAGTGGTTAAGCTGAGTGTAGAGTTGGCTCTAGTTGACCCTGTCACTTGGGTGACTAAATTGGGAAACGACTCCTGGCCCATTCTTGTTTATTTCCAGCGTGAGCTTTTCCATTGTTTCTGCCATCCACATGCTAGCTTCAAACTAGGGGATACGCGATCCATTTTCCTCCGGGGTGGGAGACTGTATCTGACAAGAGCTCTGCTCAGCTTTTGCTTGCCACGTAATCGACAAGGGTTTCAGCTTTCCTCAAACAGACTGAATGATGATCGGACTGGGGTTGAAATTGTCAAGTGTCATGGGAGACTTGCCCTATTTGGTGGTGCGATCTAAAACTTGGCTGGTCTCGATGAGTGAATGTTTTTCAAAAGGCCAGTCGTTCGATGCCACTAATGAACATCATCTTACCGTTAAAATGATCACAGTGTAGCTATGCTGTTGAGTATGAACAAATATATTATGAACAAATCAATGAAGAAGCACCATGGCAGTCAGATCGAACTACTTAAACTGCCATGTGTTCAACATCGCAAGAATGAAAGCTATCATACAATTATCTAATTTGTGCACGCCGCCGCTCCCTTACTCGTCTTGGTCACCGTCACTGTTGTCGTTTCCTTCACGGTAGAAACAGTCGTCTTGGAAACAGTGCTCCTCAATGTTTCTGTGCTTGAGGGCTTGATTGTCGTCTTGACAGTAGCCCACTTCGTGACCGTCGCTTGGTCGAGAACAACTGTGGACGTCTTCTTGGCGGTGCTTGTCGTGGTGATCTTGACAGTGCCAGTGGCGAGCGTGGTTGTAACGGTCTTGTATGCGGTAACGGTGCTGGCGGGGAGGGTGGTGGTGGACTTGACGGTTGTGGTTGCGGTGGAAGAGGCAACGACAGTGGTGGTAGAGGCCTTGAGAGTTGTGGTCTTGCCGGTCTCGCGAGTTGTGACAACAGTCGTGGTTGATGTAGATCCAGGGATCGTGACGGTGGCCAACTTGGTGGCAATGCTCGTGGTGGCTTCAATAACAGTGACGGGCTTGAGAGTAGTGGTCTTTCCAGTCGTCTTTGTAGTGATGCTCTCGGTCGTGGTGGTGCTGCCGGGGATGGTCGTTGTCGTTGTCTTGATGTTAGTGGTGTAAGTAGAGACAACAGTGACAGTAACAGACGAGAGACCAGCTGCGCGCTCCTTGAGGTAGTTGAGCTCCTGTTCACTCTCGACAGTGACACGTCGAGTGAGTAGAGCAGCAACATCAGCGGAGGGATCACCAAAGGCGACAGCTCGGGGCTTGATTGTTGCAACGGGGTACTCCAGGCCACGCTTCGCCTTGACTGGGATACACCTGATGGTTGTTGTCTTGCTGACCCTCTTGGTGGAAGTTGTCAGAACAGTCGAGTAGACAGTTGTAGCCTTCAGAGACGTAGTAGTGGTGCCGCCAGTTCCAGATGTGACGGTGGTTGTGCTCGACACGGTGGCAGCCTTGGGAGTTGAGGTCGTTGTCACGAATGAAGTCTCAGCAATAGTCACAACCGACGTCACTGACTTGGGAGTTGAAGTGGCACCAGTGGTTGTCACGGTCGTTGTCGCAGCCTTGGCCGATGTGGTGACCCATGAAGTGGCGGTAGCGTCAGAGACATCAGTCGAGGTCTTGGTGACAGGGTCAGGGGTGATGGTCTTGCCAACATCGACAATCACAGTTGTTCTAGATGTGATCAGCTCATCCGCCTCAGTGACCTGCTGGGTCTGCGTAGTGGTTGTCTTCTCAACGGTGGTCTTGGTGGTAGGATCAGGTGTGATGGTTGAGCCAACATCCAAAGTCGTCGTGGACTTGCTGGTGACAGTGACATCGGCTCCAGTCGTAGTGACATACAGAGTCTGTGACTGGGTCTGGGTCTGGGTGGTGTACACTGTAGTAGTTCCAGTATATGTCACCGCAGCAACAAAAGGCGTAGCGTCCACGAGAGTCATGTTAATCCAGCTGGTAGACGAGAAGAAGGTTCCAATCTCAAACTGAGCAGCATCCTCGGCGGAAAGCTGCTTGGCGAAAGAAGCACGGTTGGATGTGGACGATCCAGCACCAGAGTTGCCATATTCACCAAAGATGACGTTGGCAGTTCTGGGGTCACTGTTTGTCCAGTCGTCCCAACCAACGGCGGGGATACAGGACGAGAGATCGGACTCGATGTACGCAACACGGGCCCACTCACTCCAAGGTCGACCAAGGTAGATGGTCGAGTAGGCGGCGCCGTTAGCAGGGGTGACGGTACACTGATCAAACACAAATCCAGCAGCAGTAGCACCATCTGCTCGCTTATGAGCAGTCAGAGCAATCTTGTCCCGGTTAGGTGCGATGACAGACTTGAGGAAGTATCCTGCACCTGAACCCCAGATCATGTCAATGTTACCCTCGAAGTACGAGTTGTAGGCAAAGAAGTAACCGTTGATGAGGAGGGCGTCCTGGTTGCCGTAGACCTGGCAGCCGTAGAGGGAAGCGAATTTGCTGCTCTTGACACCGAAACCAAGACTGGCGTAGCTGGAGTCATTGTTAGATGTGCTCAGGGTTTTGTGAAGGGGTTCGATACTTACTTGCTGGCTGTGCCGAAAGTGTTTGCAAAGTTGATGTTGGTGGCCTGGAAGTAGTTTCCAGTGGCGTAGAAAGTAGCAGAGTCCGAGTTGGATGCTTGAGCCTGTGTATCGATGCCCTTGTCGTAGGTGATTGTGACCTGGTTCTTGGTGTAGTCATCAGGGGAGTCAGAGTAACCAATGAACAGCGTTGTTCCTGATCGGCTCAGAACGATCTGCTCATTGTATGTACCAGGGTAGATGAAGACGGTTGGAGTGATCTTGCTGGACGCAGGAAGAGCATTGATGGCAGCTTGGATGGTGTCGTATGTCGTGACTCCCTCGATGGCTTCCTTGGAAACGATGAAGGCGCCAGCTGGTGGGGTGGTGCCGTCGTACTCGGTTGAGATAGGAGTGGTGGGATCGACAGTTGTGCTTGGCTTGGGTGTGGTGATCTCATCCCAGTAGGTCTTGTCAATCCAGTCGGTGCTGTCCATGACTCCATCAAGAGTATACTCATCGCTCGTCAAGAGTGTAGCGAATCCGAATCCTTCACGGGCAACCTTGTTGTTCTCCCAGTTACCGGGACCTTCATTGGCATACTCAGCAAAAGTGATGTGATCAGTTCTTGGATCAGTTGTCGACCAGATCTTCCAACCAGCTGGCTGAATGATACTGTCGAGATAACTGTTCTTGATGACAACGAGAGCATAGGCAGAGTAAGGTCGGCCGAGATACACGAGCTGCTGGAGATCGACAGTGGCTGAAGCAGCCTCAGTGAACAGACACTGGTCAAAGATGTAACCACCAATGGCAGAATCGGTCTTTCGGCTCTGTGCAGTGATGGCTGACTTGGCACGCTTAGCGGCAAGCACACAGCCCTTGAAGTAAGCCTTGCTGTAACCCCAGATGAAGTCAATAGCTCCCTCGATGTAACAACTCTCGTAGTACTGATAGCCTGCAGTAGCTCCGGTGAGCAGGGTATCCTGCCAGCCGTAGAACGAGCAACCATAGAAACCAATCTTGTCACCGTAAACACTAGCAGCGAGAGCGACGTAGCTGGCAGTTGCTCCGTCCATGTTGTCGGTGTTGATGAAATTGACATTGTAGAAAGCGATCTTGGAGCTGGCGGTAGCGATAGTGGCAGTGTCGGCGTTGCTGCGTCCAGCAGGGATGGTGCCGGCGACGGAGAGACCCTTGGCTTGGGTGATGATGACCTGGTTTCCGCTGTAGGTCTTTCCGGGAGCACTATCGGTATAACCGATTATGGTGACGGGGCCGGGGCGGTTGATGGAGGGGACCTGCTCTTCGTAGGTTCCTGGGTAGATGAAGATAACCTGAGAGGTAGAGTCATCAGGGAGGCTGTCCAAGGCTTCGGTAAGGGTGGAGTAAGATCCAGACTTTTCGCCTCCTGAAGAGACGAGTACAGCGTTCTTGGGAGGAGTGGTGCCATCAGAGGGGTGGGAAGGCCAAGAAGTCTCAGATCCAGTATCAGTATCGTCAGACGCGTCAGCAGCGTCACCAATGGTGTAGCTGGGAACTAAGTTGTACGCTTTCATGTCAAGCCAGCTGGTGGAACCAATGAAGGAGCCCAGAGAGTACGACGCAGCTTGAGCCTCGGTCAACTTGGTGGCGAAGCTTGCACGGGATGAAGTCCAGTTTCCAGCTCCGACGTTGTTGAATTCACCAAAGAGAACGTCCTGATTTCGTTAGTCTTGAAATGACTCGAGCAAACTGCTTATGAAAGTACTTACCGATGTTTGAGGAGCAGAAGAAGACCATTGCGCCCATCCAGCTGGGGCAATGTGCTTGTCAAGGAATGAGTTCATGTACACAACAATAGCATACGATGACCAAGGACGACCAAGATACGTGTTGCCGAATGAAGATCCATAGCTGCTGGTATACGTGACCTTGCAAGTATCAAAAATAAAGCCACCATCCCATGACGAGGTCTTGCGGTTCTGAGCAGTGATGTAGGCGTTGGGCGTGTTGGAGGCGATATAACACTGATGGAAGTAGGCCTTGCTATAACCCCAGATGAAATCGACGCTACCCTCAATGTAACTGTTACTGAAGACCTGGACACCCTGGTTGACAAGGAGAGTATCTTGGAAACCCTTGAAAGCACAACCATAGGCTGCAATGTTGGGACCAAAGAAGTCAGCTGCCAAAGCTGCGGTGCTGCTAGTCTGGGGGTAGGTGTTGGTAAAGTTGAGGTTGTACATGGAGAGACCCTTGTTGATCGTGTTCTTCCAGAAGATGACAGGAGTCTCCTCATTACGGGAGGCACTGGTCGAGTAGCCGAGGTTGAACCAGACAAGAACTTGGTTCTGAGAGAAATCGTTCTCGAAGCTGGTCTCACCACGAAGAGTGATTCCAGCTCGGGCGTTGGCCACGTTGAGCTGTTCGTTGTAGGAACCGGCCTTGATGTAGACGGTGTACTCCTTGCCGTCGTTGGGAATAGCAGCGATGGCAGAAGCGATGGTACCGTACTGGTCATCAGTTGGGTTAGGTGACACTGTCAGAGTTGGGCCAGTAGCCTCAACAGTGCTGGAGGCTGTGCTGGAAGTCGTGGAGGAAGTGGAGGTGGTTGTGCTTGAGACAGACTCTGAACCATAGACAGAATCGGGCCATCCCGCGAATGGGGCGATAGCATCGGTGTCAAGCCAGGAAACATCTCCGAGAATGCTGGCAGCCTTGTAGCTGGACGTATCTGTCACAATTGTAGCTGAAGAGCTACGACCACTGGTGGACTCTGCTCCGGGACCGGTGTTGTTACCCTCAACGAAAGCACCGGTGAAAGTAGCAGCAGATGCAACCTTCCAACCAGCAGAGGCAATGTGACCATCAAGATACGAGTTGACGAAAGCGACAGTTGACTTTGTGCTGTAGTCTCGGCCAAGGTATGTGCTTCCCTCGGGCAGGGAGTTGCTAGATGGGACAACAGCACAGAGGTCAAAGACGACCTGCGAGCCACCATAAGAGCCCTGATACTTGTGGGCTGCGATGGTCTGGCCAGTAGTGGTACCGTCGGAAACAATGAGAGAGTTGTAGATATAACCAGCGCCCTGGCCCCAGACGAAATCTGTGGTACCCTCAATTCGGGAGTGACTGAAGTAGAAGTTACCGTAGTCAAGATACAAAGTTCCCTGCGACGAGGAAACGTCACAGCCGTAGAAAGCCACCTTGGTGCCCTTGACGTAGACAGCCAACGCCACGTAGTTTGTAGTGGCTTCGAAGGAGTTCTCAAAGTTGATGTTGTAGAAAGACACGAGCTTGGCCTCGTACTTGTTGGCAGACAGTGTTGCAGTTCCACTTGAACCGCCAGCGCTGGAAAGAACAGCATTGCTTGCAGTGATGGTGACGCGGTTGTTCTTGTATGTGGACGTATTGCTAGTCTCACCGCGGACGATAGTAGCACCAGTGCGAGTGATGGTTACCTTTTCTTGGTAGGTTCCAGCGAGGATGTAGATGTACTGAGTAGTAGCGTCGTTGGGGAGGGCGGCCACGGCCAGGGAGACAGTCTCGTAGGTTGCGCAGGCGTTGCTCTTGGGACCGACGACAAGAGCTGTCGATGGGACCGATGAGGGCAAGGTGCAAGCAGAGGCAGAGTCAGTAGTCGCGCTGGACACCGCTGAGGTTGAGGTCTGTGAGGTGGCTGATGAGGCATCAGTAGTCGTGGTGACTTGGTCGGCGGTTGCGGACGTGACGGTAGTCGACGTCGAGTCTTCCTCCTCGGCCGAATCCTTAGCATTGCTTGCCTTGATCGCGCTCAGGACGCTGGCGTCTATCCAGTCGACGTCGGATGCGGCAACAGTAGGGTAGACAGTCTTGAAGAATGATGAAATATCATATGGTGCAAGAGCCTTGGCGTCGGTGAACAACGAGACATACTTGGCACGGTCAGAAACGTGGCTGGCGTAGCTTCCATCGCCTGTGGTTCCGAATTCGATGTACTGGTTAAGAGTAGACTGCGTCTTGGCGTCAACGTAGACACCAGTGGCAGCGATGAAGCCGGCCAGAGATGTATCACGGTACAGGGCGACTGAACCGTCTCCGTTGCCTGCAGCGAGGTAGACCTTGGTGTTTGTCGTTCCACTCTTCTGAACGACGCTGCAGGTATCGAAGACGACGGTCGTGTTGTACAGAGTTGATCCAGACACAGCGCCCTTGTTGTAAACCAGCAGTGCGCTGTTCTTTGTGGCTGTGATGGTGGAGCCGTAGATGTACAAAGAAGGGAAGTTGTAGATGACCTTGTCTTGGGCCTCGAGGTAGGAGTTGGCGACGATGGCTGAGGCGTAGCTACCAGTGATAGCGGCAATGCCAGCAGTGATAAAGTCACATCCGTAGAAGGCGTTCTTGGCTCCACGAAGGAAAACTGCACCACCACTGCCACCGACCAGTGTGTTGGAGAACTTGATGTTTCGCCATGTTGTGCCGGCTCCGGTAGATACTGAGAATGACAAGGCGGGGTTGACACTTCCGCCGTTGTCGATCACGACCTTGTTGGCAGTAGAGTCGCGCTTTGAGGAGACCTCACCAATGACCGTGACAGTGGGAGTGGCCTGGATGACGACGTTCTCGGTATATGTTCCAGCGAGAACAGTGACGGTTGGGATTCCGCTCGCCTGGGCTGTCTTGATGGCATCGTTAATGGCAGTGTAGTCACCGCTTCCGTCGGCGGCTACTGTGAGAACTAGAGGCGAGTTAGTGGTTGTTGGAGCCAGGCTCTCAGAGGTTTCTGCGGTAGTGATGGATGTGGTGGGAAAGAGTGTGAGTGAGTCAGAGTCAGTTGTGATGGATTCGGTTGTGCTGTCTGACTCGGAGACAGTGCTTGTGTCAGAAATGAATGATTGAGTCGTTGTATCGGACTGGTATGTTGTGGTCTCAGATAAAGAGTGGACTGAGGTTGTATCGGATGCGGACGCAGTAGTCTCAGATGAAGCTTGGATCGAAGTCGTATCGGACTCAGTTGCTGTGCTTGTCTCAGATAGAGAATAGGCCACGATCGTATCAGACTCGGACAGAGTGCTTGTTTCAGATACGGACTGGACCGAAGTTGAGTCTGATGCAGTTGCTGTGGTTGATTCAGAATATGAGATCCATGTGGCGGAACTGGATGACTCTGTCGCGCCTGAGGTCTCTGTCTGAGAAGTCTCGCCCTCAGAATTTGTTTCCGTTGAAGATAGAGTCGTGGACAAGATGCTTGACTCGAGTGTAGACGCAGACTCAGATGCAGTCGTCAGGTCAGAAGTAGATGTTGCTTCAGAGTTGGATCCAGTCGTAGCTGCTAGAAAAGTTAGATATGTATATGATACAAGCAGCAATAAACTTACCAAAGTCCTGCGACAAAGTACCAGTTGTTTCAGATACAGTCGTGTCCGCAGTGTTGGTTGTGGACTGCGACGCGTTGTCGTTGGCCGCAAGGCTCAGCGATGACTCGGAGGTTGAGAGTGCCGACGTTGATTGAGTGGTCTGAGACAGATATCCGCTGTCACTCTCGGTTTGAGTAGTAGTCTGGGGTCTCCATGGCCTGCAAGCCCTTCGTTGAAGCCGGAATCCAGTTGGCGCGGGTGAGAACGAAGAAGTCTCCAAAGTCTGATCATGCTCCAACGACTCGTCGTCACGAAAGTTGGAATGAGGAATGTGGGGGTTCAAAGGAGTGTCAAGAAGAAAAGCAGCTAAAGAAGGAGTGGAAGGAATGGACGTAGAATCAACGAAATCAGAGACAACTGAACCTTCTGTTGCAAGACTGCGTCCGCACAAGAGTGGGAGCAGTAGCCAGGCGGATAGTCTGGCCATGTTGGAGAAAGAGAGAGTCGAGAGAGGTCAGCGTCTGACGCTCAAGCGTTGGGCATCTACGATGCGGGAGGGGAACAAAAGGTAAATGAATGGGAGCGGCGGGATTTGCGTATCACCAGATAACCATGCTGTACAGAAATGGGGACACCAGACAAGGCAATGTATGGGGTTCGACAAGGATAAATAACAGACAGAGACCTTGCAAGAGAAGATTTTAATTACTACAATGCTGTAATCGCTACGATGGTCTAGGCCTCGCCAGGTCATCCGTCATCATGTTTGATATGTCAACCAGCCAGCCATGCGAGGCATTGTTGACGTTCTAGTCCGTGATCGGTCGAGGTCAGTCGCCTCATTCGGTTGTTCTTTTCACGATTTTGTCAGTTCTGGATTTGAGACTATTGATATTCTCGACGAGAACTAGAACAAGAATGGGATCGAGTGGGCGAGGAACAGGCGAAATGGAGAATGGAGACTGATTATCCAGGGGGGGATCCATGGCCTGCAGAAAATCAATAGATCCGGAGAAATACAACAACTCGGCCGTCGATACCGCTTGTGGGAATGGTTCAACGTTTACGGTGGGTCGTCGGTTGGACTATGTCGGGGAGGCCAATCGGTGAGACGAGGTGACGATGAGGGTGAACGGTTCCACCGATACTGGGTCCTCTTATCCAGTATCTCGGGTTTCGCCAAGATGAGGGTTGTTCCGTCATGATCGGACGGAGAACCTGGGAATCCACTGTATCCGATAGAGTGTGATGGACAGCTGGGTTGACGATGTACAGTACGGTATGCTTGGTAGTAAGTAGGAAGATCATTGATTCAAATAGATTGGAGCATTTGCATGATGCAACGTCGTACAACAAGGTCGAGTCCCTTCTTTGTCGCGGCCATTCGAAACTCCGCGGATATGACACTTCACCTCACAGTGACCACTCGTCCCACCAGTCTAGTAGTCGACTACTCTAGTAGAGATGCAGCATAGTACAGATGACTGGCGGAACAATCGACTCCATTTTGAGTTTGATTACAGCTCGGATCCGAGTCCTCGACTTTCAATTGGGTCTAGTCTTATCGTCTTGTCTCCCAAGTCCCACCGCCACCCGGACACGCCATGATTGAAAAGAGAAATGGAGCTAACCTTCTCATAGTGCTGGATTTCCGATCTAGAAATTTTTCGGACCCTAATTCGATTTGGGCGACAGGGGGGTCAAAAGCTTGCATGGTGAGGAACGCGTGGTACTTCAAGTCCCGAGTCAACTAGCCGAGAGGTTAGGTAGTGGCAACTTCCGCTGTACTGGGGGACAGAGGTCAGGGTGAAGCGAAAATTGGGAGAGATTTCAGCTGTGAGGGAGGCCGCGTAACCAGTTGAATGACGATTTTTTCCCACGAGACCATAATGGGCTGGTCTGGTCTGTTACCCCTTGCTGACTCAAGGGAGGAAAATTCTGTTATTCCGCTGGAGTGAGCTGAGCTTTCTGATTGCAGAATACAAATCTGGATGGGAAACAGAGTTTCTTAATATAGATCTATTATATCCCTCTCAAACTTTCCATTGTCCTGGGTATTCGAATAAACTGTCTGTCATCCGGATGGAATGCACAACAATGAGATGAGACACACAAGGTCTGCACGTGGTTGTGACCTGAAGCTAAACCTTATCGAGTCTTGGCTTTTTAAGAACGAGTCAAGTGAATCGCCAGGCTTGGGAGTGACATTCAAGCCAAGTTCAGGGGATATTGTTGACAACCAAGGGGGAGTCAGGTGGGAGCGATGGTCTCGTAATGTTTCGCACCAGCGAGTCAGTTCGCCGGTTAGCACCAGGATCTTTATAGCCGTCGGTAATTGGTCTCTTTTCCCGTAACTTCCAGTATGATCTGTCGGAACAGAGTCAATCAGGGTGTCTTCAGGGTAAGTTCATGGTGTGTGAATGGACTGCAAAGCGACGATATCACGATTGAACACATAACACGGGCGACCTGTTAAAGATAGATTCGCCGAGTAATTATTAAGTCAACTTCCGTAAAGAAATCTTTCAACTCAGAGCAAGAGTTTTATTTTCACTATTCATTGGAGTCTGTTTGTGCTTTATTGTCTCATATCACCATGATTCGTGATAAGATAACAATTTGCACAGACTTTGGCTTACCCTATAGCAAAGATGGCAAATCTAGACTGTCAGAGGTTGACATCAGTGTATTTACACGTTGGATGATACAGAACCAGAACCAGTATGCTTTATTCAACACGCACTTCAAATATTCCCAGTTTTCTTGTATACTCCGAAACTCGCTGGAGATGCAATTTTGGAAATAACACGCGAAGAACAACGCATTCTCCATTTAGTTTCTTGTATGGTAGACTTTTGATTCATCGAATTGCCGAGTACTAAAACATCGCAAGAGATAAGCCAACTGTTATAGGTCAAGACGGTATCCGATCTCTAAAGCGCAAGGCGTTTTGTTGGGAAAGCCTATATTGGTGATGAATTGTCAATATAATACTGGACTGTCATGCAAAAGACAGTGAGAAACTCGGGAGACAAGACAATCATATCTTTTATCACATCTGTTGACCTATTTCTGAAGATAGACATAAAAAAGACTGCATAAAGACTTTCGTGACTGTGACTTAAGGGATAGGTAGTAATTGAGGATCACATTCACCAACATCAATGCAATTGAACAATACTTCGTCAATATAGATAGAGTGGCGAGATGCTTCCAAGTCTTGGAAGAAAACAACACATACTACCTCGGCACGAGCGACATGTTTTTTTCTTACATAAAACCACTGTAGTGAAAAGAATTATTGTGTTAAGAATAGTAGTGACCCTGATTTCGATACTGCATAATGAGACAAGATTATCTTATCGTCATTCCTGTATAGGGTGGTCGGGTCGTGTGCTTGTGGTTCAAAGCTGTATGGACTGTAATTCTGGACAGAGAACATAGAAAATTATCGCACACAACTCCGGATGTAAAAGCTTTAGCTTTGTCAAATCGTAAAATTTCTGCGGATAACAGGTCTACTTGTACCGCAAATTAACTGGGAAGCATGAATGCTATAACACGGAGAGAAGATCAAATGACGGGTCAAGAGAAGTGAGTGACTGTCTTGCACAACTGAAAACAATCGAACTGTTCAAACACATTTATGTTGTCTCAGTCTTCAACACTTAGCTACATCTTTCCGAAACTTAAGGCATACGAGATTTCTGAGCTGAGCTGATCTTGTTCGCACTGAGAGACTGACGAATCTTGTGCTGACAAGGCGGCTATAGTTGACTTGGATGCAATAAGGCTGAAAAATTGCAACGGTTATGAGGCGTTGAGCTTCAAGAGATGACATCCGGAAGCATACAGAGACGTGGGTTTCTAGGTAATTCATTTCTAGACGAGTACCCATTGGTCTGGCGATACGATTCCAAAGCAAGACCACCTTCTCCAAGACTTTTTTACACATGATTGCATCGCCAGACCCATCGAATCAAAGGTTAAGACTCGAATCAAGGAGCAATATTGGTCAGCTCCAAGGAGCTAGAATTGGAAATAACGCAACCGATGGGTGGTACTGCAGCTTACATTCGGAGCACTGCTTCCGTTGTCAGTTACAGAAACATCTCAACTCATATGATGTGTTCCAAGTATTATTGAAAACATTGAATTCTCAGAGGCAATCTCTGTACAATCATCGCTTCTCCATGACACTTGATTCTCCTGACACAATACACAGACCAACCTTGAAGTAGGATTAGAAGTGGACTTCATCCTGTCAATGCCAAACCAAAACCTCAGCCTACAGCTGTCACACTAGCCATCTAAGGCCCAGGGTTCACATTCCTCTGTTTGAGATCCCTGTCTTGGCCCTGCCCTACTCGATATTTGACCACTGGAAACCTGCGCAAACCGAATCCTTCAGGAATAAGGGTGCCCCTGCTGAGCCACGTTTGATTATGGTTAAAATCGTTCTGAGACAGATTGAGCAGCTTTCGTCCAATCAAAGATAAACCCAGCCTGCTTCACGTTGATTAATACCTGTGTTCCCATAGCGGAATTGAAGGCTTGTATTATTGTCTGGGGTTTTATAAAGTGGTTATAAATGCTGTAAATATCCCGACGGTTGTTAATTCTTTTCTGTCCATATTCCATTCTACATCACACCAGCAGGCCTGACTTTTCATCCATATTCTCAAAAGCCGACATCATGCTCAAATCAATCTTTACCCAAGCCCTTTTGGCTTCCGCTTCCTTCGTCTCTGCCAACACCGTCGCAGACAAGCGAGATGACGATGTTCCCACCAAGTTTGGTCTTTTGGCCTACCCCGGCGTCGACACCATGGACATCTACGGCCCTCTTGAAGTTCTCTACTTTGTCGCCAGCAACAGACAAATAAGCGTCAAGATCATCAATCCATCCGAGGATAACGTTGTCGTCACTCCAGGACAAGGAAACCGCTTCAACTCGACATACGCCCCCGAGATTGTCGGAAGTGCAACTATGGATGATACTGACCTTGATTTGGACGTTCTCTTCGTCCCTGGCGGCGCTGTCGCTCGTGATCCAAATACTCTCTATATCGACGAGTACCTCGTTGAGATGTTTCCCAAGGTCAAGCATTTCATCACCATCTGCACCGGTGCCCTCTTTGCCGCACGAGCCGGTCTCTTTGACGGTAGACGGGCTACCACCAACAAGGGTGCTTGGTCGCTTGTTACTCAGCACGGCGATAACGTCACTTGGGTTGCTCCCGCCCGCTTTGTTCGTGATGGCAATGTCTGGTCATCCTCAGGTGTAAGTCCCATGCATTCAGAAATTCTATGACTTGGACCAGTTTAACTTTCATCTCAGGTTTCCGCTGGTGTTGATCTCACCTTTGCCTTTGTCAAAGAATTCTACGGCCAGGAACTACATGACAAGATCAGTGTTTGGACTGAGGTCTTGCCCCGTGCCCATGATGATGATCCTTTCACCGACATTGTTGGCATTCCTCACCAGGGTCAGCTCAATGAGACTGCCAACTAGAGATTGAGCACCCTTGGATAAGAGATTCGTGTAAATACTTTTGGGCTACGCTGAGGTAACTGAGCATGGAACAAAATGCGGGCTGGATCTGACCTTGCCTTGAGCAAGGCCCGCAACTGTACATGTCGAAACTGGATAGCAAATAGATGGGCTTGAAGATAAAAGGTCATGGGCATCCATAAACCGATGTCAGGAGCGGATTGTAACACTGCATCTAATTCAGAGGTAGTCATCTACTATGAAGTGATCAGTAGGATTGATGGAGTGGAATAATTCGACGCGGTCAAAACCTAGCGAGTAATGTTCCAAACTGAATCACGTGCTAGGACTACCGGAATCTTATAAATGGTTGCCTGGATGCGTAAGCACGCTGGCTATAAATCTCGTCTGATGTCAGCTGAGATTCCTCACCTCTTTTCGCCTTACTTTGAAGCGAACAAAGAGGGATAGCTCCATTTTGGAAAGCACTCTGTTATGTACTTTCAATCTTTCATACGCAAACAATTCCCCCATCTTTGACATCCTCAGGCTGCAGTCAACTTCCTTGCTGTCCATCGAGATGACGACCGACAACAAGGTCGAGGAATTCCCTCCAGAGATACTCTCTTGCATCCTGTCTCAACTGGAAGATAAAGAGGACATCCGGAGATCACGTCTAGTGTCTCGACGCTTCAACCATGCAGCCTCGCCGTTCTTGATCACCAATGCATCGGTTCACCTCAGCTCGGAATCCATGGCACGTTTTGAAGACCTCTGCAATCATGCTGTCTTTTCCAGGTGGATTAGAAGTGCCACTATAATCATATCCTGCTATGACACAAATCTTGCTTCAGACAGAGCCCGGTTCGTGCAGGACTGCGACACAAAATTGTTCCAGCGGCTTGAGATGCTGGAGCGCAGTGCAGGTTTCTCCAGATACAATCGAAGGGAGGCGGGAGAACAGACAGAAGAGGATGTTTTGAATGAGGAAATCGAAAGTCGCCTGTGGGGTGTTGCGAACATGCAAGAACTTGCAAAGATTTCAGAGGAGGGTTTTGACGAAGCATCAGCGACGATATTTCAGAAACTGGCCATGCGTCTTCACTCAATGTACAAGCAGCGTTGCGAGGACCAGGAAATGGTGCGTCAGGATCACAAGCACATTGCAAGGATTTGTGACGGTCTGGCCAAGCTTCAAACTCTTGACGAGATCACCCTTCAAGATCGACCATACTCGGCTCAACAGCAACTGAAGGAATCTGATTTCAAAGACCTTGATTTAAATCGAAGAATCCTGCAGCACTTTGACTCTGTAGTCATGCCTTCAGCTTGGTGCGGGTCTTTCACAACTGCATACACTGTTGAACCACCTGTCGAGATGCTAGGTGAGTTATGCTCACGGCTTGGGAAGACGGGATTGCGTCCTCGAACAATGTCAGTCTACTTGCGCGCCCCTGCAGACTTGCGCATCCTTGAACTTTCACCAAATCAGCAGTCTGGGCTGCGATCTCTTCTTTCGGTAGCCAAGCGGCTCAAAGTATACGTGGATGGCTGGGCTCGCAAAGGATCTCTGGCTGAAAACAACGACAGGTCAAGGGAAGAGATGCTTGCTCTATGCTCTTTCACCAGGAACTTCTTCAGAGCCGCAGATTTGGTGTATCTGAACTGTGACTTCCAAGAGTATCCGCGTTTTTATCAAACACCAACTGTCAGCTTGAGTGACATATTGCCGATGGAAAGCGCATGGCCACAACTGCGTGACTTGAGATTGGGACACCAGCCTTTCACAACTGATGATCTCAGAACTCTCGTGAGTCAACAGGGAGCTACCGTCAGTAACTTGAGGTGGGAAGCTCCGTGGCTTTTGAGCGGGACCTGGACAGAGGCTCTTGATGTTCTTCGAGGGTTCCAAGTTCTTGAACACGTTTTTCTCAAATATCCACGAGGTGACAGATACGGAAGTGGGAATGGTGCTTGGATTGACGTTCCATATGATGACATTAATAGTTATCTACTGAGGCAAAGAGATTCTAACCCTCTTAGCTAGAAGCGCAGCCATAAATGGACCTGTAAATATTGTTCACTTATGTGCTGTCATAGAGGAAGTCCATTCATGCTCATCCGTTGAATGTAAGCCGTGATGACAGTGTTGCTGCCAGCTGTTAAAGGGGCAGTATAGATTCACCTGAAATCAGAGCAAATTAACCATGATGAGATGCTATGATGTAGTCGCTTCTCAGAACGAAACCATTCAACACCCTGTCTAGGATACAGAAAGAAGGCGGAGCCTCGGTAGTGTGACACCGATTCTTGAGAACGACACAGCCAAGGATTCAGCCTGGTCCACCCATTATCTGTAAAGGTGATAGATAGGCCAGGGACCAGTTGTTCCCAGGGTTAGTCCTGAACAGGTTACAGCAACTTCCTGATTCTGATTGTAGTGGAACAAGTGTCGTCCACGGTGTAGATGACAGCAAGAAAGGGAAAGAAAAGTGGAAAAACATGCCATGCGCACCCATAAATGCGCATGATATTGGATAGCTTTTTTGTGGACACTTCTGTCTATTGATCATGCAGAGCATCAGGGGGCTGACAGCAAAGCAAGTCTACAGCTCATCGCCCATTGTTGAAATCCTTTCTGCTACAAACAATGACCTCGATCAGGCTAAAACGACATTATCTAGAATGGTGGACAGACTTGAACAGAAAACCTTCGCAAAAGGTTACCCCTCGCCTCGAGAGGAGGAGAAAGATTACTTTGACGAAATAATCGACCAAGACATCCTCGATCTGGTCGAAGAGCACCGGCGAAATGACAGATTCGCTTTCATCGGCGCTGCCACACAACGTCAGATTGAACGTGATGTAACAAAATATGCCCAAAGTCTGGGCACCAGCACCTTGTTTGCTTCTTCACGTTGGGCTGTGAGAAGGGACAGTAACGATGCCGAGGTCAGGCTGATGACCGAATTGCCGGACTTACGACCAACCCTGTGCTTCAGATGCCAAAGGATAGACTTCGACCCAAAGACATGGCTTACTACACGCGATGAAAGGATGAATGCGAGAAGAACCGAGCAGTACGTCTTCGGCTCATGGTTTGATCAGCCATCAGCGTCTTCCTACACTACCTCCTGTGGCTTGTGCGACTATTTTCGCGCCTGGTTCAACCTTGATACGCAAGGGAAGCAAATGGGCAAGCATTTCCACGTGAGCCTAAAGACGCTCGTCGATGGAGAGCAGGAGGGATTTCCACTCTTGCGTGCTTTCTTCCTTGGTACACCAGACGACGACGATATGAAAGAAGACTGGGTGGGACGTAACCCTGCCTTGCTTTGTTCGAATCCATCATCCCCGGGTGAGCCGTTCGAAGGGATCCAAACCCGGATGCTAGGCCCAGAAAATGTCGACATGAAGCTTCTTCAGCATTGGCTCAGGGAATGCGAGGCTCATCATCAGAATTGCGGAACACCTCCTCTGCCCGGAGCGATCAGGGCGTGTATGAAACTCATCGAGTGTCGAACTGGCCGAATATGCTCATTTGAGGATGCTGGGGACGACACGAAATATGTCACCTTGAGCTATGTATGGGGAAAGCCATCTGCCAACGAGAGTTCGGCTGCAAAAACATTGCCAAAAGCCGTGCCTCAAGTCATCAGTGACGCCATGAAAGTCGCTGATGCACTTGGTTATCAGTATATCTGGGTTGATCGATACTGTATTGGCGAAGACAAGGCAAAACAGTTCCAGATCAGCAACATGGACAAGATATACAGCTCATCCGCTCTAACCATAATTGCGGCCGCCGGCACAGGTCCGTCACACGGCTTGGCTGGTGTCTCGGCGCCCAGAGGCTCACAGAATATGGCGAGGGTAGGTGACCATGTCATTTATCGAGTTGAGACACCAGCAAGAGTGGTCGAGAATTCCATCTGGGCAACACGCGGCTGGACCTACCAGGAAGGCCTCCTTGCTGGACGGAAGCTTGTCTTTACAGAAAGTTACGCATATTTCCAATGCCAAACACAATGGAGCCTGGAGCCCCTCAGTGCAAACATATCGACACTGAGTACGGTATCAGAAAACCTGGATACAAAGAACGTCGACAGTGGCACCCGGGGTTTCTTCAATCCCTTTCGCCAGGTCTTTTCCAACCTCGGACAGTCGAACAAGTCGCTTCCAACTACTGTCTGTGGCGTCATTGAGCAGTTCTCGGCTCGCAACCTCTCCTTCGACGACGACGCCATGAAGGCCATAAGCGGCATCTTGAACTATTATGGAGAAGCAAAGTCGCCTGTTACTTTCCTCCATGGCTTACCGATCTTTGAAATTCCAGGATGCAGCGCAAATACTACAGTGGCATTGGCCCTAACATGGAGCCTCCAGACTTCTTCGCTAGGCTCGTCCTGTACATTCGACGTCGCTCGGAGGGCAGCTTTTCCAACATGGACCTGGGCGGGTTGGAAAGCATCATCGAACCCATCGCCGTGGAAACCTACAGTGTCTCTGAACCAAATGCAGATGCGGGCTGAGAACGCAGATACTTTCCTCAAGCGAGACTTGTGGTGCGACGTAGAGATCGCTTGGGCGTTCAGTGACGACCATGGCCCCGAATGGACTACGAGCATGAAGGACACTGCTCGGTTGTCAGCGCAGGGTATATATCCGCGCCAGATACGCGTCCGCGGGTGGTCATTCGAGTTTAGTCTAGGAGAGATTTGCGGAGTATCTGATTATTGGAGACCATTCGGGCACAGCGCATTTGAAATAAGCGAGATGGATGCAGCAGCTATCCAGCACAGTTTTGCAGTGCTGAACCCGCCTTCTTCACGAAGGCAACCTTCAGGTAATGCCATAATCAGCGCAATTCTTCTGTTTGGTAGGGATATTGTTCCCCGTGACTTCTCGGCTCTCTTTGTGGCTTCAGGGAGAAAGTCGAATACGTTCGAATGGATAGGCAGCGCCGAGATCCGAGTATCTGATAAGGAGGTTCGAAGACGTCTTCCCCCTCGTCGAGAAATGCGAGAAAAGCATCCCATGACGACTTGGAATGCTGGGAAGCTTGACCTTATAAATCGTGAATTCGTCGTGAGATGATTCTCATGCGAACCTGGCCCATCTATCGGGATCATTGACGATACCTAAACATATGGTATTTGCTGGACAAAGCTCGTAGCATGCATCCAGTACAAGAGTTTTATTTCTTGCATAAATATAGCTATATTGAAATCACCAAGTATTGGCCCTACTAAGAACTAATTCTCATACTAGGCCATGTCCATTAGTAGCAGAAGATCAGACATACGGCTCGTGATTCCACTCCTCCATGTGTAACAAGTCCACAACTTGTCAGGATGTTTCAGCGCTTCGAGCCACATAATCTTGCAGCATAGAACAATGTACTCAAAGAGTAGAGTGCTACCTTTAGACGTCCTTGGTATTGCACGCTGAGGTGACATTCTAACGAGCCGATATACTAGCATGCAATGTGAATATATTGTAGTACCTGAGCCAACACATGGCTTTCATTCATAGGCAGTAACTCCCCGGCAAAGAATAGAAAATGGTGGTTGACTACCAGACTCCTGGAAGTACAGATTGGTGCCCCGGTCTGCCTGCCGTAGAACCGCAAGTTCATCTGGAAGCCGTTTCCGTCAGAGGGCCCAGGCAACCAATTGCTGGTCCAGTTGGCTGGTGGTGGGATGTTCTTAGGCTGGATCAGAATCTGGTAAGGGCCGTCGACGCCTTCAGTAGATAAGTACCCGTCCATCATGGTGAAGTTGCTTCTGTCGCCGAGCGTGTACCTATCGAGGTCGTTGGCGATGAGATATGCGTTGGAGTCGTAGATGGTCAGACTCCAGAATCCAAAGTCCCTCAACTTGGGCTTCTCAGAGAAGGTGATACGCAAAGCACGGTCGGATGGGTTGACGACGCTGGTAGAGGAACCCAAGTACGCTGGGTAAATAACCTCGTCCTTTGTCAGGGCGAGGTAGCCGGTCGCCGCAATGTTGTATCGCGTAACATAAGCACTCTGGAAGTTTCCGATGTAGTTGCCGTCGGCCCAATTGGTGCCGAGAATGTGGAGATATCCGGGAACAGAAAACTCCTCGACGATGGTAGCGTTTGCTTTAAGTGACGCCGCAGTAAGATTGGTGCCCTGTGGTTGCCAGAAGTGTCCAATGGCAACTCCAGCACCCTTAAGAGTCGCGGCCACCCACTTCCTATCATCTTGAACCATCGGGGCATTGTAGGGTGATAATTTGGCAGTGAGCTTGAGGACGCCTTCTTCGAGCGTGTTCTTTGGTCCTGGAACAACGTCCGGGTCGGTGAACATGGTCAGATTGAGGCGCGGTGCAACTGGGCGAGACAGTCTTCGAACTGGTTTGACGGTCAACTGATCCTGGACAGGATGGACAGCAGCAGTATCGGTGTTGTCTGGCCGGACGAGGAAGCGACCCACAGAGATGCCGTATGGAGTGGGAAGGTTGATGACTGCTTGATACGGGTTCCTCTTGGGAAGAACTTCTAGGCCTGGATTGTTCTTGTTGAACCGGACGACGTATTTGCCTGGGGCAGATGACTTGAGCTTGCCGATGTTTGCGACATTGTTGCCAAAACTGTTCATTATCAGCTAGAACCAGGTGTGTCAGGTGAAGAATTCTTACGCATCGTAAAAGGGCAAGACCTGATAGTATAAGACGTTAGCCCTCAGCCTTCTGAGTGTGAGTATCACAACGATTTATGGCACGTGTCCCGTGCAAAGACCAAGTCCTCACTGACAGGGTATGGAGTGAAAGAAAATAGAATAGGAGGATTGCAAAGACTCACCCAGTAACGGTCTCCCACTTCAGGAACATTGATGACCAAATCAAATGACGAGAGGTCGAGGAAAGCTCTGGAGTACAGAGTATCGACGTTGGGTTTGTTCAGCCATCGATCATCTGCGGTCGAGACATTGCGTTGGTGGAAGTACTTGTTAGTGGCTGGTTTAGGAGTGCGCTGGACAGCCAATGCGTACTGATAAAGCGGGTAGCCGTACTGGGAAGACTGGTCAGCTGGAGCCAATTTGGCGAAGGAAAACCATGCGAATAGGGCTGACTGACATAATAGGCGAAGGTCAAGTTAGCCTGAGCACAAGCTGTGCTTTGGTTCGCACAAATAGTCCATGGAAGATAAGGGTCCTCCTGCGCTGCGATGAGTCCTGCGCTGCACAAGGCCGCCATGGCAGTCTTGGCTATAACCTGGGACAGCTTCATGGTCGTAGTATGATATCGATAGCCCCTTGTAATTTTGTTTTCCTCTTTGACTTGGAGAGTATATAAGGCAGAAGAGCGAGTGTTGACGGTTGCTGTTTGTGAGTTCGTGTCTTGAAGATGGAGAGCTCAGTGTCGAGATGGAGGAATCTGCCTGATATATATAGTATTCGGTCGGTCGAGATGGAAGTACCTGCATCATAGTCCCAAGACTGCCTACATAGGCGGGTTGTCATTCACCTTCCGGCATTGCCATCTGAGATGGCCGACTGAAGGCTGATCTCCCCCTTCTTTGGATCGGGGAAGGGTGACAACCGGCATCCGTGTTCCAACCGGATTCCGTCGATCCGCGAGACTTTTCAACACAGCCACTTTGTCAGGCCTTGATAATATGGGGGCCGATCAATATTCGGGGAAAAATAGATTCTGCCTAGTATTCCCATTGTTCTGGCTTTTTCTTATTAACCATGTTCTTGCTAAATATGAGGCATATGTAGTTGGGTTGATGGGATCATCCCTACATCTACAAGGGAACATTAAGCCCATATCAAGGCGCACGGCAGTCTATCCAAGCTTAATTTAAGCTTTGCCAGCCACGACGGCCGCGTATGTGGACTATGAGCCGTTTTCATCGGCTGGTACACGATCGGAGGCACAGGAGCTACCATAAAATCATCGAGCATGGTGGGATAATCGCACCGTCCAAGGCACTATCTTGGATCGTTTGGTATGGTAGAAAATAACGGATGTAAATCCTTCATGTAGGGTCATGGCTTGGCCTTTGTGCTTCGTGTAGCCTTCCATTACACTTTGCACTTCACAGACTGAGCATATAAGCGCAGTACATTCTTCAGTAAGCTGTACAATTCATGCTACACTATTGCCGGACATTAGAGACCCTCAACCCGGTAGACATAATAATCCCTCCACAGCCACTTGGGAACCCCCGAGAGGCCGGGTTGCTAAGGTATATCGAGACCCAATGGGCATAACCTAGCTATGAAGGTTTACAACAATTCGTGCTATCTTGGTGAGCGACAATTGAATGTCACCCTGTGGCAGGGGTCGGTCATTTTCGTTCTCTTATACGAGTCACGTGGCCCTCATCGCTGGTTTCCAAATCTCCGTCCCGATCAGACTAGGTCGTTCTAGTTTTAAAGTCAACTTCTCTTTAATCCCCGATCCAATCAAGTCAGATGGACAGACTGTGTGAACTTAATAGTCGCCCTTATCTTAATCTCCGTTCCGATCAGGTCTGAACCTGGACATACAGACGGCATCAACAAGTCCGAGAGACAGTGACCGGGATGCTTTGGGAAAATCCCTGCAACAAGTCCTCATATCTTGCATGGGACTGGTTGACTTTGTCATGGACTCGAGACTTCAAGGTGATGCTCAGTGTCTTTGCTTTTAAGGTACGTAGGGTACCATACAGATTTATTCTTTGAAATCTATCTCTAATCGACATCAGGAACTAGAACACCATTGATGACCATCATACCCGTAGCCCCCTGCTTCTCCATAGCCTCCAGGGCGTTCTGATTCCGAAGATCACTCGCTTCCTTCTCAGTGACCAATACAAAAGCATACTCCAACAATCTCATTGATGGATCCACGTTGTACTTTTCCACTAGACCTGGTACATCTAATACTTTTCTAACGTCCACGATAAGCGATTCCTTGACACCAAAAACAGCATCTGACCTCTCGTAAGGATCTCCACGGACATATAAAGCTCTGCAAACTGTCAATACGTAACCGTGAAAGAGAAAAGAATAACTTACGTGACGAGAGGATCATAGCCTGGCTTGTCAAACATGAAATGGAAGTGGCTGGGTCGATACGGGTGGCGGTGCAAATTCTTCAAAAGCTTGCCGACAGGACCATCACTTGGGATAGGGTAGGGAACGGGAACAATGGCTTGGAAGTAGAATTCACCGTTGTCGTCGCTCTGTACAACAGCCCGTCCGTCAGGGCCATCATGATCAGAGTACTGCACATCATAGAACCCCTTGGAGTCTGTCTCCCAAACATCCACCCTCGCACCAGCTATCGGTTTTCCTTGGGTATCTTTGACTGTGCAAATAACAAGCATCGGTTCACCATCTGGGTCCTTGGAGATGATTGAACCATTCTGGAGTGTCTCAGCCTCGTGTGTGTGAAACGGACCAAGAACAGTGCCTTCAGTTGATGCCTTGGGCTTTGGATGATCGATGGCATCGACAAGTAATGATAAACCAAGGATATCAGAAAGAAGAATGAATTCTTGTCGGACCTCGGTGCAGATCTGGCCGACTTGGGTGAGGAATTTGATGGCAGTCTCCCATTCTCGTGTGGTCAAGCGGGTTTCTCGGGCAAAGTCGTGGAGATGTGTGACAAGCTTCTCAAAGAGGAACTTCATACGGGGATCACCACATCCTGAGTTGATGGCATGCACGTTCTCTGTAATGTTGTCGATGGTCAGGTCCTTGAGAGGTTGATGGGAGGGATCCAGCTGTGATGGATCTAGCTGTGCGGGATCCATTTTGTCTGTGATGCACTGGTCTTCAATGTCAAAATCTGGGAGTGTCTTCACTAAACGAGACGTAATAAGGGAGATCTCATGTAAAAGTAATTATTCTACGTGAAGGAAAAACGTAAAATGACTATCTTATGTCGTACGACGTCGTATCATGAGTAGACGACCATGACGGACCTTTTTTTAGCGGCTAAGATATGTGCCGGCCTCAACGGACACAACGGCAATGGCATGGGAAGAATCTTCTGCCGTTCAAGTCACAAACTCTGGATGGTCAGATAACCCCGACTCCATTTGGTATGACTAAAATGATAGCTTCTTCGTAGACTGTATATTAGTGACCGATATCCATTCAGTCACTCAACGAAGTCATCATAACTTACTATCAGCCACACCATGGACTCATTCGAATACAACGCAAACCCAGCCCGCATAATTTTTGGCAGCGGCACCATTCAAAGACTGCCTGAAGAACTATCCAAGCTGGGAGCTTCTCGTCCTATTGTGCTCTCGACAACTTTCCAAGTCTCACAAGCTCAAGATGTCTCCAAAATCCTTGACGGGAAGATTGCCGGCATCTTTAGTGACGCCCGGATGCACACACCCATCGACGTAACGGAGCGAGCTTGTGCTGAAGCCAAGGCTGCCAAAGCTGATGCCATTATTAGTATTGGCGGTGGCAGCACGACTGGACTAGGCAAAGCTATCAGTATCCGTATGGGGTTACCACAGATCGCCATCCCTACCACCTATGCTGGCAGCGAGGTCACCCCGCATCTTGGAGAGACGGCCAACGGTCGTAAGGAAACAAGGGCCGACCCAAAGATTTTGCCCGAGGTTGTCATCTACGACGTTGATATGACTCTCACCTTGCCAGCTGGTCTAACTGCAACAAGCGGCGTGAACGCCATGGCCCATGCTGTTGAAGCGTTGTATGCACGCAATGCCAATCCCGTAATTGGTCTTTTGGCTGTCGAGGGAATCAAGGCACTGGCGACTGCATTACCCGAGCTTGTCAAGAATCCGGATTCCAAGGAGGCAAGGTCTTCTGCACTATACGGTGCTTGGCTGTGCGGGACATGCCTGGGGAGTGTGGGTATGTCATTGCATCACAAGCTCTGTCATACTCTGGGTGGTAGCTTCGACCTAGCCCATGCCGAGACGCATACTGTTCTTCTACCACATGCTGTTTCATATAATGCTCCCAAGGTGCCTAAAGCCATGAAGGCTTTAGCAGATGCCCTGCCCGAGAGTGAAGGTGATGCGGTTAACGGGTTAAATGTGCTATTGAACAAACTAGGCGTGACAAGGGACCTAGAGTCACTGGGAATGAGGGAAGACGATATTGACAAGGCGGCGGATATTGCCATTTCTAAGCCGTATTGGAATCCGAGGCAGGTTGAGAGGGATAATATTAGGGAGTTATTCAGAAGGGCATGGGATGGAGAGGAAGCAAGAGCTGATCTGTGATATGGCTTCATTAATAGGTTGTAGTGGTTACTGATGAATGGAGCAAGAAATGCTGGATATTGCTAGTGTATCTGCCTGTTGACAACGGAATCGCCATACCATTTTGTGCAAGCCAGTTAACATGCCACTGACGTCTCCTTTCAGTACCGATGAGCGTGTCATCAATACTCTCTGTGTGTAAGCCATGGAGTTGGTATCTGTAGTGAAAGAGACATAAATTGAAGCAGCGTGGAAGAAATGGCCACAAATACCGGATTTTCGTTGCCTATGTCATCCTATTCACCATTCAGCGGATTCTACCTTTATTGTTTTCCACGTCACTGGTCGCAATCAACCCAGACTAAGTGCTGGCCTATCGGGCAGAGGCGGCAAAAGACTAGTCCGCCTCTAACCCCACGACCAGACATGATGATATAAGGTAAGTAAGTAAATCGCGATTCCATGAAAAGACACAGATCTAAATCCTCATATCTATCATTCAAATTAAATCAAACACAAAATGGCCTCAGAAAATCAAGAATCCCGTACCCTACACCTCGTAGGCGTCGGTGTAACCCATTCCATCGCCCCTCCCATGCACAACTACATCGCCCAATCCCTCGGACTACCATGGACCTTTCACGCCACAGAATGTGCAACTCTCGATGATCTGATGGAGCTTGCTAGGGCTAAGACCACAGCTGGTCTCGTCGTGACAATGCCGTACAAGAATGCCATCATTCCCCGTCTTGATGCACTTGATGATCTTGCTGCAACTATTGGCGCATGCAATAATGTTTACCGTGATTGGGAGAATCCGGAAAAGCTACGAGGAACAAACACCGACTGGCTTGGAATCAAGGGGTGTTTACTTGGGGGGTCAGAAGAGGCAGGTGTGCCAGTCCTGAACAGACCAGCTCTGATTGTCGGAGCTGGAGGCGCAAGTCGAGCTGCTGTCTATGCACTCAGCTCGTATTTCAAGTCATCCGCCATCTATGTTCTGAACCGCGATGAGCAGGAAGTTGCAGACCTTGTACGAGACTCTCAAAAACTCTCCTCTGTACCTAACATCATCCACATCAAAGACGGACAAACCCAGAACCTCGAAACACCACACTACGTCGTCGGCACAGTCCCGGATCTCGAACCCAAGACTCCTGCAGAACTAGCAGTCAAAGCATCACTAGAAGAGTTCCTCTCACGTCCCGACAAGGGTGTTTTGCTTGATATGTGCTTTAAACCCAGACGTACAAGAATGATCAAGCTCAGTGAGCAGAAGGGATGGACAACGGTGGAGGGGACGCATGTTATTGGGTATCAGATCGAGGAGCAGTGGCGGCTTTGGGCTGGGGAAGAGAGAGTGAAGAAGTTGGACAGGGAGGGGGCGTGGAGGGTTCTTATGGAGTCGGCGGAGAAGAGTACGGGAATCAATTTTTAGATGTATTAAAAGGAATAGATCATTACTCTGAAGAGTGAGATAAGCGTAGGCCTTTAGCGTTTGCGTGATGCAAGGCTTCTCTCTTCTGCTGGGTGCTTTACACTGTCGATGTTTCGTTCACGACTTGTTTCTCATAACATTGTATAACTAACCTAGTTTCATTGTTATTTAATTATATTTCTACTTATTGAACAGAACTATCTGCAACGACTGCTAATTCAACTTCAATCGCTCCACAAACTTGTTCCATGCCGCAATACCTCTCTCCACATGTCGACGAGGAACATCATCTCCCTCCTCAGCCATGGTCCTCGAGAATAGCTCCATCGAGACATACCCCTTGTACCCCATCTTCTCAATCAACACTCGAGCAATATCCTCCACTGGTAGATACGCCCCTCGATCGCTCTCGTATATGAAAGTCCTGGCATTTCTCGACCAGTTCATCCGTGCGGGGTTACCCTCAACGTGAAACGGATGACCCTCGACCAGAGGTGAATCCACCTTCTCTGCATCAACGACTTGGATGTAGAACACCTTGTCGAGAGTGACCTCCCGGGCAAGCCTCTCAAGCGATTCCTCGAGATCCTGGTCCGCGTTGGGTGTCTTGCCCGTTGAAGACGTCGGATCAGCCCACACACGTCCAGCGATATTGAACGTATCAAGACAGAGACCAAAGTTGGGTCTATCGACTCTTTTGACTACCTCCCAGGATTTCTCCCAAGTGTCGATGTGTGTGCTCCAGCAGAGACTCTCATAAGCAAACCGGACAGTTGGCTCTTCCTTGAGCCCCAGGTCTGCGAGTTCGAACATGTCTCCCACGATAACATCCATGTCGCCCGTCAACTGGTCAGCTGGGAGAAAGTTGGCAGGGATCTGAATCGTGTTGGTTCCCAGTACTTTCGCAATCTTGAACCACAACTTGATCTTCTCAATCAGTCGAGCATGTTGTTCGCGATCCAGCAGACCCTCGTAGAACAAGAATGGTTGGAGACCTATCACGTTCAAGTTCAAGCTATCCAGTAACTGTCTCATCTGAGATGCAGCTGATAGAATATCATCATTGCTGGGCGTTTCTGTCTTGTGGATTCTCTTTGCTTCATACTCGAGATCTTCATAAAATATCTCGATGCCCTGAAAGCCGTGTGCTGATGCCTGCTTGGCCTTGTTGGCAAAGTCGTGGAGCCATGCTCGACCAAGGGAAGCAGAGAGTATAGCGGGGCGAAATACAGCCATGTTGTGATAGAAATGATGAGAGATGATCAGAGGTGGGAGGGCAGTTCGCTTCCAGGGATAAGGTAGTAAGGGACCTGTTGAAAAGTCATTGTGTCGGATATGAGCGGCAGAATTCTTTTCCGCCAAAATTGGGCCTAAACTTGGCGTATAGCCGACGTCTTGATCATAGCGATGTTGTAGTTATGAACTTAGACGGGCTCTAAGAACTCTTCATATCACTACATAAATGGGTGACACCGATTGAGAGATGGAGGATAGGTTCGAGATGGTCTTATCCAAGGTGAGTATGAAGTTCTCGAGTATTCCGATTCATACCAAGAGCATCGCAGTTTCAACATAGAACCCCAACTACGCATGACCCTGTTCACTTCATTATTCTTTGTCATTATACACAGCTACGAAATTCTGAATGGCCTGCTGAATGATGAGAACCCTATCAGAACTCCATGTCAAAAATACTTCTCATGTTGTCTGGTGGATTCTCCAAAACTCCGAGGTGCTGCATAAACTCGGGAGGGTTGGCCAGCCTATACAATGTGAGCACATCACAGAGAGCATCATGGACAGGTCAGCTTACCAGTCAGTCGTGTCCAAGGTGGCAAGACTGTCAAAAAGTCCGTCGTCATCTAAACTGTCTCTCAATGAACCTGCCACTGATTCAGCTGTCAGGTTTGGACCCAACTGTGGTTGTATGGTAGATAGGGAATCTTTCTGTGATAGCAGAGGAGTCATGCCACTTGATGGAGTGTCGAATTTGGAGTTAAGTGGATATATGCCAGCGATTGCGGTAGCTATGTGACTACCTAGAGGCTGCCTTGATGAAAGTTGGGTGCGACTACTACGATCTCTGACACAGTGAAGTCGAAGGTCTGTCGTAGAATCGGACACAGGTTCATAGTGAGTTGGAATAAACGTAGAATATTGTAGCACCGCCAACGACTTGGAGACGGCCTGTTTGAAGAACTCAAGCTCGCTTTCGATTCCAATACCATCATGCTGTAGCTTCTGACGCTCCAGAGACCTCTGCAGCAAGACTAAACAAGTCTCTGCCAAAGGCGAAACTGAGCAACGGCCCATCGCTCGAGCCCGTTCCCCAGGAAGGTTGGCCAAACATGTAAAGCCTCCTCTGTAATTCTCTGGACGGTCTAAGCGCGTGCCAGGTGAGGTTGTCAGTTCAGTCGCTGCAGTTTCGAGAACGGCGATGGAAGCGAGCCAGAGACCTAAGGCTTGAGGTGGTGTGTGGGAAGAGTCTGGTATGTCTCCTAGGGCACTGAGATTTTGTCGAGACTCACGGACGATGTCGTATAGGTTTCTTTCAGGGGCGCAATATCTGCGCTGGCGGATCAGGTCGTTCAGAAGAGCTGTGGTTTGAAGTAACCGGTTAAACGTACTGACGACGTGTCCCGGCATATGTGAATGTTGATTTGGCACCTTCGTCGTGTCGAGTAGGATCTTGGGCTGCCAGGGCTCCCATTCTTCGATTCCGTCGATTTTTAACATACCAATGGCTGGTATGTCCGAGGACTGAAAGTATGGTATAGTGTTGAGTCGAGCTGCGATGATTGTCTCCAGTGTTATGCAGCCCAACAGTGTCCTCCGGGTGGAATCACTAGAGGATGTATTCGTTGTGTCACTGGACAAGAGGCCGATGGATACTGCGGTATACACAGCGCGACCGATGGAAGCCCACGCGGCAGGCCAGATGTTTTTGTCCATCTCTAGTAAAGACAGCATGAGAAATGCCCGAACATGACCAAGATCGTATTCGGCTGGATTGGCGAAGAGAGTGGTTTGTGTTAAAGTGACGGAGTGAGAGCCATCGCTGTTAATCAGCGGCCTGGAAAAGTTTGGGACAAAGGAGGATTGATGGGATGAATATGCCAAAACGGCGTAGAGGAATGCTGATTCGCCAGAAGAAGGTGCATCAATAGTATTCGATGATGTCCCGTTGGCCAGCGTGTAGGCGGTACGTAAGAGCTCGTGCTTTTGTGAGATGGGTAACCAGCAGTGTGTAGTCTCGAAGTAGAGGTCGAGAAGATATGGCCAGTGTTTGGGTAATAAAGGGACGGGAAGTGGTGAGTTCTCAGGCCTTGGTGAATAGACTGGGCCTGGTGGGCGTGTGACAAACTCATGCGGTGACGTTACCCTTTCTCCTGTCATGCTAAGCGGATGAACTGCAATTGGTGTAGGTATTGCATCGATAGTAACTGCCTCTTGTGGTGTCATCTCCGTATTCATCGGCGTCGGTAGAGCCTCTGCTTGACTTCCCATCGACTCTAGTGACAATGAGAAAGCCTCGACAACTCTCGTATCGAAATATTTCGTAGAGTCAGCCCCATCTTCATCATCATCATCAACGCCCTCATTTCGAGCAAGCAACTGCCCGACCTCTTTAAAGAGAGACCCCTTCCGCCAGATATCCAGCAGAAACTCTGCTGAGATATCAGATGGATGTGTCCCCGAGGCTGCTGGTCGAAAAGTCGCCTGGTCAGCATCGCCGTTCAGCAGTCCACATATCCAGGCCTCACTACCATCAATCGTCGTGAGTATAAATCCCAGCAGAACCTCAAGTGCTCTAACGTAACCCGTACGAAGCCCTCGTTTTCGGGACGGCCCGTAGCTGCATGAACGGCCGCCTTCGATACAGGATCTGCAGAAAGGACGTTGACCGTCGCATCGGTCCTTGCGTCTGCGACATTCATTACATGCTCGTGTAATACGGTGACGAGGTCTTCCCATAGAAGCCTCATCGGACCCGTCGGCCTCGGTTCTTGGTCGTTTTGAACGTTTTGGCGTAACCCTGTCATGATTGTCCAGTCGGCTCCTAGCCAGGTCGCGAGAGTTGGTCGCCATTGTGATAATCTGGCGGTACCTTGTCTACTATACGACAGTCATTGATGAAAGTGCCGTGCCTGGCCGCCTTGTGACAGCAAGTTGCCAGGTGAAGCAAGGTGAGCCACAATGGTCAGACTGAGTTGATGCCCCGTATTCTGAGGTGCTGGTCTTGACTCATCTGGGAATAGATCGACAGTGCTGGGCGTTGGCGAGTCAGCCCGCAGCGGTAAAGAGTTCTGCCGCCTCATTGTCATTGGTCGGATCTGTCGTAGTGGCTCTTCATGTCGCGCAACCAAAAGTATGACGATCAATTTGAGATAGTTTACTGGGGAATGTATGTTAGCAGTACAGGAGAGTCGTAGCAGATTCGAGACCTTGAGATAGTCTGTGACATCAACAGCAGCTCGTCTTCTCAGATAACCACCCAGAAGAAGACGGCTTCCCATCCGGAACCTCAAATCGCATGTCAACAAGCAATCTCAGCCGCACCACTCATGGCATCGCCTTTACGAAAAGAACGTGGCATCTCAGGCACGACAACTCCCAGAACATCAAATGCCCATATTACACCATCAAGTATAAACAGGAGCACGATTCCAGATGCATCCCAAAGCAGAGGCAAATATGCGCCGGACGCCTCAATCGTTCTTATCGGCATGCGAGGCAGTGGCATGTCGACTCTGGCAGTCATGGCCTCGAGCGCACTAGGTTTTCGAGCTCTCGACGCCGACCAGTACTTCTACAAAATCACGGGCCTTTCTCGAGCAGTTTACAAGTCGGCTCACGGGAGTCTAGAGTATCGCCGAGAAGAGCTCCGGTTGATGCGATCCATGCTCTTTGATAATCCAACAGGGGCAGTCATCGTGTGCGGTCCTGGTGCTGTTGAAGGGAGAGGCAAAGAGTGGCTGGCAGAGTATGCCAAACGTCATTTGATCGTTTATGTACTGCGAGACGCTGAGGAGATTCAACGTCACTTGCGAGTATTCGACGTTGAAACCATCACAAATCTCACTCGTCGTGCAGCCCCAGCGTATCGAAGTATATCAAGCTATGAGTTCTACAACATCTCTGATACCGTACTACCGAGACCTGAAACAGCTTCCATGAGTGACCATCAGTCACCCCGGGCACTTGCACTGAAGAATGTGGAGGAAGACTTTCTACATCTGATACACAGCGTCATGCGAGATGACGACTACTGCAGGTACAAAGCTCAGCACAACTTATCTTCACTCCCGCTGGTATCAAGGAGCTTCACATATGCACTGTCCGCGCCCCTCTCGACGCTGGCCACATGTGCCTCACATTTCCGTGGCGTGGATATGGAGGCCGATGCGATTGAGCTGACGATACCAACATCTTCTTTCCGCAATTGGAGTGCTGTCTTTGACGATGCGATAGCCGACCATATTAGCCGACAAGTCTTTCTGGTCAGAAGAAACATCCGTCTCCCAATACTGTACAACATAATCCCTGATGGGTCCTGTTCCTGGCGGAGTAGCAATATCAAAGACGGGCCTGACCAAGACGAGTATTTCAAGCTTCTGCATCACGGCCTTCGACTCGCACCTGAATATCTCTCTGTTGATCTCGAGTGCAGCGCCGACAAGATTCAGTATCTCATCGCATGCAAGGGACGTACCAAGATCATCGCACATTATACCGAAGCCAACCCTGCATCTGATAGCTGGGACTCGCCCAAGAGATTGTCTATGGTTGAACGAGCACAATCCTTAGGTTGTGACATGGTGCGCATCTGTCAAGAGGCCGTGACTCTGGACGACAATTTTGCGGCACAAAACCTCGTTCGTCAAGCCAAGTTGTCGAAAAGCATTACAATACCTGTTATTGCCTTCAACACTGGCCGCCTGGGACGCATGTCGTGCTATTTCAACTCCGTAATGAGTCCTGTCACCCATCCTCTTCTACGGAGCTTACTCCCGGATTGCCCGTCAAATTCCTTCTTAACAGTCCAGGAAGCTCAACGAGCTGCCTTTTCGTCCTTGATGCTTGATGACCAGTATTTCGGCATCTACGGCAATAACGTCTCCCTCAGTTTATCACCAGCCATGCACAATGCTGCATTTGACCTCATGGGTATGTCTCATCGATACGACGTCTTTCTCCAGGAATCTCTGGATGAGCTTCTCAGAATGACGAAAGACCACAATTTTGGAGGAGCTAGCATCACAGCTCCCTTCAAGAGAGCCGTCATACCTAAGCTCGACATTTTGAGTGACGAGGCTCAAGCCATCGGAGCAGTCAACACTTTGCTTTGTCTGAAATCGCCGACTATCGACTCGCTACTGGACAGAAATAGAGCTGGTCCAACTGTGGCCTTGTTTGGAGAAAATACAGATTGGATTGGAATCCATACTTGTGTCCAACGCAACCTTTCGCCCATTAATGCAGTAAGGAAACGGACAACAGGCCTCATACTTGGCGCCGGAGGAATGGCTCATGCGGCTGTTTATGCCATGACTCGACTCGGTGTCGGAACCATATTCATCCATAACCGCACCCGCAGCAGAGCCGAAGAGCTTGTCAGGCATTTCGAGAATCAAACATATGGCAGGCAGAGTGAAGAACGGGAAAGATCAGGCCAAGTCAGTAGAGGAAGTTCAAGTTTTGATGGAGTGTCAAATCCTACGTTCAGGGTCATAGATGGCAAGGAAGACAAATGGCCAGAGGATGCAAGTCCTCCGACCATCATTGTATCTTGTGTTGCTACTAGGGACATTGATGGTCAATGCTCGGTAGACACCAGCCTACCTGAAGACTGGCTCTCAAATCCAACCGGCGGGGTTGTGATCGAGGTAAGTGTCCCTGATAGCCTATCAAGAAACAGGCTAACATTCACTCAGCTCTCTTACACGCCACTTGAGACTCCGCTGCTGCAGCAAGTGAGAGGGTTGGCTGACAGGGGATGGATCGCTGTTGATGGTCTTCAAGTTCTACCTGAGCAGGGTATGATGCAGTTTGAGATGTTTACTACGAGGAGGGCACCGGGGAATCTCATGAGGGAAGAGGTTCTTCAAGCATATAACAAGCGGATAGGAAAGTGATCCGAGGTAGCGGACAGACATATCTAGTAATAAATAATCTCTGAGTGATTGATAGGCAAGTGACTATGCCATACATCGCTAAACATATCAATGGCATGTTTCATCTTTTGTAGCAAAGGTTCAGTTATATATCCACCATGGACTTGACATCCCAGTCATCAAGGGCACGGATCTATTACTGACATGCCCAACACAATAGGTACCAACAAGAGGACTAGTATATCGGTTGGGCCGGCAAATGTCTCTACCGCCCCTATTTATCACTGTACTCTAAGGACTATTAGTAAACCTTTACAAAGACCAGAAAGCAGAATTCAAAGTCTTCTCGCTTTAAAAGAGCACAGTTTACTTACCTGTCCTGTCCCCAAGCTATTACTGTGCCAAGATGGTCGCCAATAGCACGTCCCACGCCCAGGACTCTACGAAGCCAGCCATGGCCTTGTCAAAAGCAACACCACATCACAACTCTCATACTGCCAAGAAACAATTTTTCATCTTTGGACATAATATTGCACACTCCCTTTCACCGACATTACATAACACCGGGTTCCAGGCACTCAAGTTGGCCAACTACTACCAGATCCACGAGAGTGAAAGTGTAGACGGGACGGTTGAAGAGATCATCCACCGCCCGGACTTTGGCGGTGCTTCAGTCACGTTTCCACACAAGTTGCAGATTCCGAAGCTACTAGATTCTGTCTCTGATCGAGGTGCATACATCGGTGCTATCAATACTGTTGTTGTTAAAGAGATAGACGGAAAGAGAATACTTCACGGAGACAATACCGACTGGGTTGGTATCAAGAGATGCGTTGAGAAGTCTGGAGTGACAAATTTCTCATCATCATCAACTGTTGTTCTGGGAGCTGGAGGTGCTTCCAGAGCGGCATGCTATGCCGTCCAGACGCTTGGCTTTCGGGAACTCATCGTCGTCAACAGGACCTTGTCCAAAGCACAAGAACTAGCATCCAAGTTCTCTGACATGCACAGCCGAGCATTTACCACCCTGGAAGAAGCCGCTGCAGCTGAAAACACATACATCCGTCTAGTCGTCGCATGTATTCCGGCCGATGACCTCGGAGACGACAAGATTCCCAGTAGGTTGTTTGAAGGAGCAGAAGAGGGTGTCATGGTAGAAATGGCGTATAGACCTCAGGTGACGGGGATGATGAAGGCGGCTGAGAGATATCC
The DNA here is from genome assembly GCA_013623535.1 of Fusarium penzigii. Taxonomy (NCBI): domain Eukaryota; kingdom Fungi; phylum Ascomycota; class Sordariomycetes; order Hypocreales; family Nectriaceae; genus Fusarium; species Fusarium penzigii. Next base: position 81,938 of record JABFFC010000098.1, read on the forward strand.
AGGCTGGAAAGTATATAGAGGGGTGGATGTTTTGGAGGAGCAGGCCTATGCTCAGTTCGAGTTGTGGACGGGACGTGAGGCGCCAACAGAGGTTATGCGGGCGGCGATGCAGGCAAAGATCCAGGCAAACATGTAGTTGGTTGTATTTATTGCATTGTCACCAGTCAGGAGGTGGACGTTTGATAGGCTTACTTTATTGATACATGCCACTTTTGTCCGTTTGCATCTGAAATTCTCTCAAAATCTCTGTGTTCTATTCCCTATACATTGTTTATAGCGTGATCAATTGCATATTTATACCCATGCACACCAAATCCCATAATCACCGCCACTGCCTTATCACTCAGATAGCTATGATGGCGAAACGTCTCCCGTGTATGCGTGTTGCTGATGTGCACCTCGATAAATGGAATGTCCACTCCATTGAGAGCGTCACGAATAGCGACACTTGTATGCGTGTACGCCGACGGGTTAATGACAATCACGTCAACATTGCCCCTCGCGGCCTGGATTCGTTCCACAATAGCACCTTCATGGTTGGACTGGAAGACTTGCAACTCAGCTCCCAGAGACTTTGCATGCTCTATGGAGCTTGCTTCGAGGTCTTTGAGAGTGGTGTGTCCGTAGATGTGGGGTTCTCGAATTCCAAGGAGGTTGAGGTTTGGGCCGTTGATGAGAAGGACTGATTTACCCATGTTTGCTGTGCTGGGCTTGTTTTTGCGCTTAAAGAAAATAATGGTTTTTGATGGAGAGTCGCTGTGAGATAAAGGATATTTACTGAAGTTGTTTCGTTCATGTTAATCATTCTTTGTGCTCTGTATTTGGACCTCTCTTGAGCGGCAGAGTCTTTACCCGTCCCATTTTTCTAAAGATGCAAGCGGCCAAGTATTTGTCCGCACTCTCGAGCAAAGGTCATAAGTATTTACAAACAGTCTTAGCTGAACGGATTGTTATTGTACGGCTAATTTCTATATGAGAAAAGTGCCTTGAGTGAAATCGCACTTCAACCTGGACGAACAAGAAATGCCTGGTCTTCACAGCCTACCTGCTGGGTCCAGACCCGACTCTGCGATCCGCAATAATGGCCCAGACCACTTGGTACTGGAACGACTAAAATTGAGAGAGCTGGCTGAAGGCTGGCCATCGTATAGGTATGACGAAGACGAGGAGTCAACCATCAACAACAGATCTAACATGATGCAGAGATGCTTGCGAATGGGAAAACTTTGAATCCATCTTTCATCCCGGCGCCTACGTCTACACCACTTGGTCTGGCCGAGTAGCCTTCACAGACTTTATCGCTGCATCAAAGGCTGGCATGGACAAAGGTGCCTTCATCATGCATAGATGCCACGGCAGCAGCACAGACATCAACCCTGAAGGAACTCGAGCTGTTACCAAGCTAAAGGCAACAATCACGCAACGATTTGAAGTTGAAGGCGCGGAGTTCGACGTCGAGGCCGACTGTCGCTTTGCTTTCTACTTTGAAAAGATTGACGGACGATGGGGTGCACGTCTCGTGCGTCACTGGTATGAGAAGGACAAAATGATTCCGGCGAACCCGGCCAAGTTTCCCAATGTTGACGAGGAGAAGTTGAAGACGTATCCTGCTGGGTACAGGTATCTGGCATACTGGCAAGAGGTTACGATGGGTGTCAAGGTTCTGTTGGACATGCCGGGGCATAGACGTCATGTTGGGACTGTCAACCTAGAGAAGCATGATCTGCTGTATTGGCTGGCTAAAAGGTGGCTCGAGGGTGAGGATATTGAGATATAAAGTGAATGTTAGGGTTCAGTACAACATGGAAATTGACGGGCTGTTTGGCCAGAGTCTATAGATATAATGATTAGGCTACAGCCTTGGAAAAAGTGTCATTGGCCGCGATATGACATTGACTCTCTCCATAAGCCAAGAAAGGTTATGTATACCGCCTTCTTGCTTGACGGTTGGTTGATGTCTTCTTGTTTTATTGTCTTACATTCGTCAGCCAAGCAAAGTTGACCCTCGGTCTAGTCTGTAAGCTGAAGGAATTAGCAAGCCAGAGAGCAAGTTCTTCTTCGCTGAACCAGGTAGCCCAGCAGTCTACATCTGACATCACTGGTAGTAGGTCTGGTAGTAACCAGTGGACCAAACATGAAGAGTAGGGTTCAAACGAGTGGATGACTCGTGTTTGTAGGGCGGCTAAATCCTCAACGCAGACCAAGACTCATCAACATCCGCCAAAAAAGGAAGCGGAAAAGTGATTGCCGGTGCCTGGAGTAGGTACACCACAATGGATGCCCTCCAGCAACCTCGCCATACCTATCTTTTCGGCTACCCCTTGAAACACTCCTAGGCTCCTCTCCTACACTCAACCATCTTTGAAAATCTCAACATCCCATGGACTTACCAGCCTGTAGAGTCTACCGACAAGGCCGACTTCTTGCCTAAACTCAAGGCTGATGACTGCGTGGGTGCCGCCGTCACTATGCCGCACAAAGTTGCCTGGATCAACGAGTGCGATGAAATAACGGAAGAGAGACGAGCAATCGGGGCTATAAACACCGTGTTCATTCGAAAGGATGAAATCACGGGCAAAAAGAAGTACATTGGTACCAACACGGACTGTGTTGGTGTTCGTGAAGCTTTCCTGCAGTCATTCCCTGGTGCTCTGATGCGCAGCACAGGGAAGCCGGCCATGGTCCTCGGTGGTGGAGGTGCTTGCAGAAGCGCCATCTACGCTCTGTACAAGTGGCTTGGGGCGTCTGAGATATACTTGGTGAACAGGCTAAAAGAAGAGGCAGACGCGGTGATCGAATCCTTTGCCGGGCTGGAGGATGGCCCCAAGTTGACATTCGTGTCGTCCGTTGATGAGGCAAGAAGGCTCAACACGCCAGCTCTCTTTGTCGGCACAGTTCCCGACTTCCCTCCCAGCACTGAAGGCGAGATTGTAGCCCGAAATATTGCTTCTGAGTTCTTGGACAGGGAGGAAAAGGGGTACATGCTGGAGATGTATTACCATCCCAGGATCGTAACGGATTTGTATCGCCTCGCTGAAAATAAGGGGTGGAAGGTGATCCCTGGGACGGAGGCTATGATTTATCAGGGTATCGAACAGGAAGTTCTTTGGATGCAGAAACTTTTGAGTGGGATGCCACTTGGAGCTGCAAAGGAGGCCATAGCGAAGGCATTGTCATCTCGTTGAATGAACAACTACAGAAATAAATATACTCTTCTCTTCCATCATAGCTTGGTGCTTGCGAAAAATAGCATGACTCTTATTAGCATATCTGTTGTGATGTATAACTGAGAACCTTTGTTTACGTTGTCAAAGATTACATCACACGCTTCTGGGTCCGGAATGTAATCACCTTCAAGTCATGGACCATTTGCAAGTCAACCATTGCATTGGATCATGATGTTACATGCTGTCCCAGTCGGCAAAATGTTGACCCAACATCTGCTGTAGCGTTCCAAGTGTATGGACAACCAACGATGTTACCTTCCAGTCACTCGTAACTCTTGACATCCGAGACGGACATTGCCTTTTCCGCCGTCTACCATCATACAGAATGGGAGATTGAGTAATTACACCCAGAAAGATGCGGGGTCGAGACCCGACAGTCTGGGGTGGTATTCTGGGGTATGACTCTGGGGTAAATGCATATATTTATACTCTTATTCCGTTGCAGTTCTGATCACTCTCAATCCAAACCATCTCATCCCCTTCCCATCTCGCATCATACTTGTATTTTGTATTATCCAGCACATCATGGGCAGAAACGTCTTCGCCCGGCCCAAGGATAACTCGGCCAACCCTGCCCCGGCAGAGGTCTACAACTGGCGAATCTACGCCCTCGCTGCCTCCACGGCCATGGGATCCGTCATGTTCGGCTACGACTCTGCCTTTATCGGCGGCACCATGTCCCTCCGGTCGTTCCAGAATCGCTTCGACCTGGCCTCCTCCACTGGCACTGCATTGGCCTCACTAAAGGTAAACATCGTCAGTACTTTCCAGGGTGGCTGCTTCTTTGGTGTCTTGCTGTGTTATTACATGACCGAGAAAGTTGGACGTCGTTGGGTTTTGTTGCTGTGTGGTGTTATCTTCAACCTTGCAGCTATCATTCAACTTGTTTCTGCTGGTCGTCTGGCTTATATATACGCTGGTCGCGTTCTTAATGGCAAGTCACAAGTCCTTTTATCATGCTATCGCAAACTCGACCACTAACATCTTTTCCAGGCCTCGCCGTTGGAGCATCCTCGATGATCATCCCAGTCTACATCTCCGAGTCCGGTCCACCAGCCATCCGCGGGCGTCTCATTGGCATTTTCGAGATCTTCTTACAGTTTTCCCAGATCATCGGCTTCTGGATCAACTATGGCGTCAACATCCACATCTCCCTAACCTCAGATACCCAGTGGCATATCCCCTTTGCACTTCAACTCGCCCCTGGAGCCTTGCCTATCATTTGCATGTTTTTTCAGCCCGAGTCTCCTCGATGGCTTCTTAATGCCGGTCGAACTGAGCAAGCCCGAAAAGTCCTTCAATACCTTCGACAACTACCTGCTGATCATCCCTATCTGAACTGGGAGATTGACTCTGTCCTGCATCAGATCGAGGAGGAAAGGTCAAGTGGCGGCGACAGGACATTCTTATCCAAGTTGCGTGAGGTAGTAGGCCCAGCCAACAGGTCTCGTCTCGTCCTTGGCATTGCTCTCATGTTTATCCAAAACATGTCGGGAATCAACGCTCTCAACTACTATTCGCCTTCCATCTTTCAGTCAATCAGATTCACCGAAACCGGCGTTGGGCTACTCGCCACAGGCATCTTTGGTATTGTCAAGGCCTGCTCTACAGGATTGTATATGATGTGGGGTGTTGATGCTCTTAGTCGTCGCCAGTCTCTGATGATCGGTTTTACGGGAGTATCAATTGTATTGTTTTATCTTGGTATCTACGCAAAGCTTTCGGGTTCTTTCGACGCTGATCTTGCACCTTTCGAGAAGAGTCCTGCGGCGTACGTGGCTATTGGCATGATCTACATCTTTGCCGTCTTTTATGCCATCTCTTGGAATGGTATCCCATGGATCTTCTGGTAAGCTTATTCAATTCTTTCACAATCCACAGTAAGGAAAGTCAATGCTAACACACGGCGATATAGTGCTGAGGTCTTCCCTATGGCGATTCGCACCATCTGCCTCGTCTTTACCACTTGTTCCTATTGGCTGGGTCAGTTCACTATCGTCTACTCGACTCCCTACATGATGGCAAACATCAAGTACGGAACCTTCCTTCTTTTTGCATGTTCTGTTGTCTTTGGTTTCTTCGTCACATTTCTCCTAATTCCAGAGACCAAAGGTATTTCTCTTGAGGACATGGACGTTTTGTTCTCATGTAAGGGTATGCCACGTACATGGCGACGCCAGACCAACGACATCATCACACAGCGCCGTGCTACTGGTGAGGGGGTTACTCAGAAGCAGGGCGAGATTGAGGTTGTGGCGACTCATGAGGAGAAAGTTTAACATGGACTGTAACAATAGTATCTGAACCCAGGTCTGGCGTATGTAACCTGTTTGTTCTCACACGGGTCACTTTGCCTTTGGTTCAGCGCCAGCCAAGGTCAACTTTCTGTAATCATTATTCAGGATAGCAAATTAACAATGACAGTAGATATTTTCTCCTGTGTAGATACAATGACGCGGACCTAATACCGAAGATTGGGGGAGAAGACGGGAAAGGACAGCTATAAACTGTGATGTTCTTCCGAGAATATGTTCAGGGCTGTCAAGAGCGGACGCATTTTGATTCCCTGCATGATCAATTTGACCTTCGGCAGCAACTCATCTTAAGATTTGACAACCGCCAGCACTGTTCTGGCATTGGTAGTTGCCATCCCAAGCTTGGATGTCTAAAGGAACTCAAGTCCATTTCAGTCAGAAGCCTTCTTGAACTTTGCCATCAAGCCTCGCTTAGGCACCCTAGCAAGCCAGTAGACCAGTAGAGCAGCAGCACAGTTGAATGCAATATAGACCCAGATCAATCCAAAGTTCCTCCATCGGTCGCCCCAGTACACATTCATTGTTGAAAGAAAAGAGTCAGTGGTTGCCATAGGACAGAACAGACACTGGTCGTTTGATGAGGCATCAAGAAGTGAACCCCCAGCGGCCTGGGCGAATTCTCCGGCATACTCGCCACAGGTTTGATTGTTTCCTGGCTGAAAGATCAGATATTCAATATCCGTACACTCAACGTTCTGTAAGGCCACGCCGTCGGAGAGCATCGCGCTGATGATGTAGTTTAAGGGGGAGACGCGATACATGAATTTCCAGAAGCCGGGAAGACTCGAGTATGAGACGATGACACTATCGATGAAGTAAGCACTAATATTTTACGTCATGGAATTATGCGAGGAGGGAAGTAATGAAGAAGATTCTTGACTTACCCAGCGAACATCAAAGACATCATGAAGAGAAGAAGAGACAAGACAGCTCCAGTCTCAGCAGTCGCAACACCTGCAACACACATATGCGCAAAGGTTCCCTCGTAGACCATAAACGCCCACAGCAACAGAAACATCAAAGCCGCTCTCTCATGCTGAGTTCCCGTGGCAATACCATTGTCATACATGCCGACGAGAAAGTAAAAAGGCAAGTAGATCAGCAGAGCCGCCACTGTGTTCCACGGCATCTCTACAAGGAGGTTGGATACCATAAAGACGTACCAAGCGTACATCTTTGAAGAACGTTCGCGACCTTCGTAGAGTGTACGCTGGGCAATGAAGTTGGGCATTGTTTGGTAGACGAGGAAGACGAAGATGACGAGAAGCATGAAGATGGAGTAGGCTTGATTTTGGAGGCCTTGTATGGATAAGGAGGCGTTTTGAAAGGATAAACCAATAAATAGACTCTGTAGGGGTCAGCACCGCTTCAATGCTGGGGAGGAATAGTCTTACCGTTCCGAAACAGAGGATGAGTTTGGCATAGATATATGAAGGAGTACGCCAGTATTGCTCAAACACTCTTCTGGTGCAAGTCACAAACTGCTTTTGCAACGTCGCAGCGTACTCAGAATTGCCTTCCGCTCCAACGTCGGGTGTTTCTCTCTCTAGACCTGCCAGCCGCTCGAGTTCAACCTGGACGGCCTCAAACTCGGGACTCTCACGCCAGGTCTTGAACCAGTCTCGATCCGTATGGGAGTTTGGAGCAGCTCCAATGCAACTTAGCATCCATTCTGCGGGATTCTGGTCAATACCGCAGGGTATAGAACCGTGTCTCTCAAAGTAGTTGATGAGAGTGCGTGAGTTCTCGCCAAGGTCGCCAAAGTAGACGGTCTTGCCTCCTCTCTCAAGTAGGAGAATTCGATCGAATTGCTGGAAGAGCATAGCTGATGGTTGGTGGATGGTGCAGAGAATGGCTTGTCCGTGGTTGGAAAGTTTACGGATGAGGCTAGTCACGGCCCAGGCGGTTTGGCTGTCGAGACCGGATGTTGGCTCGTCGAGAAAGAGGAGAAGTTCGGGTTTACCTGCGAGTTCGACGCCGATGGTTAGGCGTTTTCTCTGCTCGACATTTAAACCTGATGACGTTAGATTGCACTCCATTGTATATTTATATATATATGACATTCTTCTTACCTTCTCCCGGAACGCCAATAATTGCATCGGCATAACTGTCAATCTCCAAGAGACTTATGACCTCTTCCACATAAGCGTACTTTTCCTCGGTAGATGTAGAAGGGGGTTGGCGCAGATCGGCACTGAATCTCAAAGCTTCTCTGACGGTGGCAGTCTGGAGATGAAGGTCCTGCTGTTGAACATATCCAATCTTCCGTTGGAAAGACTTTGTACGAGGATGTCCATTCACACAAACATCGCCGGTGACCACGCCCATGGTGACTCTATCGGCCAGGACATCCAGAAGGGTGGTTTTGCCAGCACCCGATGCTCCCTACTCTATATCAGTACTCATTCTAAGCGGTATCACGAACTTGAGAAGACTTCATACCATAAGCGCAGTCAGTGTGCCTGGTCGCACCCAGCCGTCAACCTGGTTGAGGATCCTCCGTGTCTCACCCTTGACTTCTATGTCGTAGCAAAGGTTCTTCCAGTGAAGGATGTTTGTTGATTGGTATGTCTGGACTTTTTCCTTTTGTTCAGGCGAGTGGTTTCTGCTAGTCTCATCAACCTGGCCGGCTTGCTTTGGCCCGGATTCTTCGTCTCGGCCTCGACGGTGCGGTTTGTGTCCGGCTCTAAATACCAGTACTTCGCCCTTTGATGGATCAAGGACGAGATACTCTGCTGCAGCGAGGTACGTGACAGTGAAAGCAACGATGAAGGCGATGACAATGCCCAGGTTTCTACCGCTCAGTCAGTCATGTACTAGCTCGAGAAACACACAGACTTACCTCCACATATGTGAGTAACGATACTCAAAAGTCGCACCAATGTACACATCGCCAACAACGAAATCCTGCCCTGGGGCAGCCCCAGCAACGGCACAAGTCTGCTGCAACGGGCTAACGTCTTGGTATTGAGGTCCCTGTGGGATTATGGTCTCACAATTGAACTGTCGCGCGGAGAATTCATTCGCCATTAAAGACTCGTACGAGTAAGCGATGGGGTCGAGATAGTTGACCCACCGCAGCCAGCCTTTCATGTTGCGCACAGGCAGCATGTACCCGGTGTATATGATCAAACCCAGGATGAACATGGCGGCTGGAGCGAGAGCTTGATGGACGGTCTTGGAGATTTGACTAATGGTTCGAAGAATGCTCGACATGGCAAGGGTAGTGCAGAAGGAGAACAGCAGAAAGATGAAGAAAGAAGATGCGTCGCGGCGCAAGTTGACCATGAAGTATAAAGGAACATTGAATCCTATACTGCAGATGACCTTGGAGGGTAGCTCACATATGACGGACGAGATTGACTCGGACAACGGTTGACACATGGCGTACCGGGCATGCTTCTCAACAACAGGTCGCTGCTCATAGAGAGATAGAATCTGCAACATTGTCAGTACATATTACCGCCTCATCACGTTCAAGGCATACCTCCAAAGCGCTGTTCAATCCGTTGAAGAGAATGGCAAAGAAAATGATAGATGCTCGCTTGTTCATACTCTCAGCTGTATCCGGAAGATCAAAGAAGATGCTTCCGAGAACAATTCCAATGAGTAAGTTGACAAAGATCATGGCGAAGAAAAAGGTCTTGTCGCCGAGAATCCTCCACAGGCCTCGAGTCATGCACAGTTGAACTTGCATTGGAATGGATATCGTGTATGGGCTCTTGTTTGACCTTTGTACATCAGTCAAGTCCATCGACAAAGGTGGAATAACTTACAGTAGAGGAGCTTGTTGGGCTTTTCTAGTCTTACGTAGCTTCTCAACTTCAGAGACACCGAGAGGATACTGGATGGAGAAGTTGGCAATTTCGCTGATGAGTTGAGCTCGATCCATGCTCATCTGCCATTCACTAGAGAATTCTTCAGGCGTTCTAGGAACTTTGTTCTCGAATCCTGGGCGTACAATTCTCTCGTCTGGGTTGGTGATGGAGGTGAGAAAGTCGGCGGTTGTTTGACGTTCGTGACAGTGGTATCCCATGTCAACAAAGTATTGCTTAGCTTTGTCTGTTGGACCAAAGTAGATCTGTCGGCCTTGGTATAAGACTGTGACTTTGTCGAATTCCTTCATATGATTAGTATGCAACAAGTTCTAATCGAGACAACTTACATCATACGAAGGCTGGCTGGCCTGGTACAGAGCGACAATAGCGCTCGTCCCTCCCACAGCCGTGCTCAGTCTCAACGTCTTGACAAACTCCAACGCTGTCGCACTATCAAGACCTCTTGTACTATTATCCCAGCACTGGATGGTACTTTGGTTCAAGATAGCTTCCGCGATACTAACTCGCTTCCTCTCTCCTCCACTGACACCACGAACAAAGTCATTGCCAACACGAGTGTTGGTAGTGTGAGAAATACCGAGGATGGCCATGACAACGTCACGAAGATGCTGTGCGTAGAGTCTGCGTGAGACGCCGTCGAGACGATTGCTGGGGGTTCGAGCCAGGGCAGCGAAGAGGAGAGTGTCTCCGACAGTTAGTTGGGGGAAGTGGACGTCGGTTTCGGCTTGGTAGATGATTTCTCCCCGAAAGTGGTCGTGCATTTCCTTCCATGGGACACCTATGCTGTTGAGTAAGGTGCTGTGTTCAATACTGATGCTACTTACCTTGGTAGTTGAACTCTGAGGTCTCGTCCAGATGAAGCCCGTGGGTGTGGCCAGCAATGGTCTTTAACAATGTAGTTACGCCACTACAATTGTTAGCTGATTCCAAGTATCAAATTGGTGTAACTGGATGACTTTACCTCCCCGGTCGACCAAGGACTAACAACATCTCACCACTTCGGACCAAACCATCCAACCCTTCCAGGATCTGAATCTTGTTCTTGCGATGGCGGATCGCGTCAGCGGCGATAAGGGGCAGACGGTAGAGCACATTGAGCACATTCTTCTGATAATCGGTTGACGTTCCAAAACCATGGACACCCAGACCCCGGAACGAGACACCAGCAGTATGACGGGGGAATTTTTCGGGATCTTGAGAGAAGGCATGGAGCAATGCGTGAGCCCACTTCTTAGCATCGAAGGATTTGGAGTTGGGGTCTAGTCGTGGATCCGGTGATGTAAAGGGGTTAGTATCGTTGGCGGGGAGGTGCGAGAAAGTGCGTGTGAGGGAGAATGATCGAGCCAATTGAGCGACAGGCAAGTAGGGGTTGTCATCAGGCTCTTCGTGGTTGTTGGCGTCTGGGGACATGACTGTACTGACGGAGTTTTGCTCCGAAGACATGCGTGCTTCAGCCATGTTCTAATTAGACAAGGGAGGAGCTTTGGTGTCTATGAGAAGGGTCGAGATGGAGTAAAAGAAAACAAGGAGAACGAGTGACAGGAGGAAAAGGTTTCAAAAAGACTGAGTTTGCCAGTGCCAGAACTGTGAGCTGGTGAAGATGTCTTTATGTATTAGCTGTCTACGCGTATGCTTTCTAATCTTGTTAAAACTTGTCAAGACCCTAGATCCTCGTTGACATGGCCGGGAATACTTCGTACGGCGATTCAAATCATGGCATGGCGTCCATGATACCGAGTTCGATGAATGGTCTTTACCCTTTTGGGCAGTTCGGTGCCGTGTCGCAATGTGAGGTCATCAGCCCCAGGGCAGCTCGGCACGTCTACGGCCACTGAGGCTAGATGTTTCCAGAATTAGCAAGGGCCTTGATGTAAGAATTGAGGGTTTAATGTAAAAGCTGCATGTTGATATTGGCGATTTGATTGCGCATCCATAATGTCTGACCCTGTTGCAGCATTTGCACATGCAGCAATACGGTCGTAACTGTGAGTAGCTACCCTAGATGGCTTCTTGCATTTCACGATCCTGATTTATCATTGGCAGACATGTAATCCTGCTCTACGCTTTAAAGTCAGAAGATATTACCACTTCAAAGCCAATAAAGCAGGACGTGTCCAAGTCATGGATTACTTGTACAATTACATGATTGAATGTCACGTATCGAGAAAGGCATCATCACGTTGAAAAAGTGTACGACTCGTATATCCAAAATTGGACAAGGGTTCGGAATGATCTACATGCACATGTCAACTAGTTGGAGATACGGGGCTCATATATCAAGCAGTATCTCGTCATATTGACCGATATTCTGATAACCTCGAGTACGTCTACTATGTCAACCTCAGGGTCATCTAGAAAACTCTTCAAATCGAATGCTGCACATGTTATCGACACGAACAAGGGTCATAACAGACCCAGTCTAATTAACCAACACTTGCTTTTTCAAACCCCTCCACGTTTCCACTAATCCCTTTACAGTAATTCGGCGCCGAGGCCCTCTTCAAATGTTGACGTATCCCTTAGCCCTCGCGTTCCCGACCTTCGTGTAATGGAAAAAAAAGAAAAAGAAAACTACCCCTATCCTCAAACCCACCCACCCGTTTCACACACTCCCTTCTGCCGCGCGCTCCTGAGCGAATCGAGACTTTTTTTGACAGAGAGAAAGGATTTACCGCGGGTTAGCATGTCGACGGGGTTGGTGTCGGGATCCCGGCTTTGCGGACCATCGAGATCAAAGGCTTGTCAATCGTGTAAAGGCCGGAAGGTCAAATGCTCAGGTAAGCCAGGCTGTGTGTTGGGCTCATTGTTGCCATCATTTAGTTCATTCTCTTCTATCATGTTGCATTCTTGAACATCTACTAATGCTTTTATTGGTCAAGGGTATCCTCCACCTTGCAGTAGCTGTGCTGTATGTCGACGCCATTCTCATCTTTCTGATGAGTTATTATACTGACCCGTTTCCCAGACACGTAAAATCGATTGCGTCTTTGGTCGACGAAAAGTTCCCGCCCGGAAAAATGGTTAGTTCAACTTGCTCACACTGGACAACGAAAAGCAGTAGCTGAGATTCGATTAATGTCGAGCGTTAATGTACTGACGTAGCATTAGTAAACAAAGATTTGCTGGTCATATCTCAAAGTCCAGACGCCAAAGAGACGGTAGCTTCCAGATCTAAACATGCCATTGTAAGTGGAGTTGAGGTCCCTTCTTTTACCCTCTGAATCCTTTTCTTTCTTTTCCTTTTTGTATCCCCCAAAATCAGTGCCTCTCATAAGGTGATCGTCGTATTCTGATAACCAGTTCTCGTTCAGAACAATTCTCCTGCTGTGTCAGTCCAACAGAAGGGACATGATCGAAGCCGTCGCCAGTCTGAGCTCTACGTAGACCACATTCTTACCGTGACTGGCACTGATGAAGATGTGAAAGAGGATCTTCGGTTTCATTCAAAGGTAGTCCCCTATAATCCCGTGTAACACTGCGTACAAGTTACCCTCAACCTTCTATCCGCACTGTTGCTGTATTCGTAACTAACAGCAATCTACTTAGGGAAATGGACTGCTCAGTAGGCTACACTCAACAAGCACTGGTTTTCTTGTACTGACCACATAAGGCGGCACGTACCAAATCACCTTCTTCTCCGACAGTCGCCTATCATCTCTATCAGCCAAACTACAAAACAACAGAGTAGATCGACTTGTTCACAGAATCTCAACAGTCATCAAGAGTAGAGTCAAGTCTCCAGACAATGTCTCGGCAGCCTCTCTTGGATCAACGAAGAGAATAATCCAATCATTCACCGACCGCGATCAAGCAAAGATCTACATTTCTGGTATTTACCCATCGTAGTTCCTCACAAGTTTGGCATCTCTGATATGCATTAGCATACTTTGATCGAGTTCATCCTCTACACCCACATTTGAACCGCAGCTCTTTCGAATCAACAGCCTTTTCAGAAGACATCTTTAGGCTGTTATCCGAGAACAATGCCTACTCGGCTCTCTACCATGCTGTCCTCGCTCTAGGCTGCCTCTACGAAGGCGGAGGTAGCTTCGAACCTGGAAAGGGCAAGGCATGGGAATTATTCTCGATCCCTTTAGCTCATCTCCCCCATCTCGTCCAAGAGCCCGATTCTCTCTTGATTCTTCAAGCAATGACCACGATATCCATCTACTCACTCAGTATATCATGTCTTGGAATGGAGCGGTTCATTATTTCAGAGGCTGCACGCCGGGCACATAATCTTAGCCTGGTTCGGTTGACGGGTCCTTCGGTGCAGGCTTTTCGGCGGTCATTCTGGGTTCTTTACTCGATAGAAAAGATGTCGAGCTTTTTCTTTGGACGCAGTTCTGTAAGTGCGACTCCAGTCCTTAGGATGAAAGAGAGACTAACCGACAGATCATCATCGACAACGACATTACCACACCGATACCGCACATCCCCGAGTCCATTTTTGGCTCTTTCGATTGGTTCATCAGCTTTGCCCGACTTGGGCGACTCTTCTCACGAGCCATGACCAACGTCTTTTCTCCTGGAGTCTATATCCGCGACGCAGAGTATCATCTTTGTGCTATCAACGAGCTGGTCGATGATCTCGAACGTTGGAAAGCTTCAATACCTGACATAGGTTCAAACATGCCCTGCCGCCTTCAGTCATCAAGACAGCCTGTTGCCGGAATTGCTGTTGTTTGGATCCACATGCTGTACAACAGCTTTCGATTGATCCTGACAAGGACTTACCTGCAAATTCAGACCAACAAAAAGATGGAATCGGGGGTTGGTCAGACCAATCCGAGTCAGGTCATGATGGATGTGTCCAAATCCATACTCGAACTTACATCATTCATTGATGCTGAACCTAGTACACCACTGTGGTAGGTCAACCATCGTCTTGAAAAGGCGTAATTATTCAAGTCACATCTCAAATCAGTCGCTTACTGTCAATGCTGTAAACAGGTTTCTAGCTGGAATGCCTATATGCGCATTATTCACCACCTTTGATGAAGTCGTTAATGACCCGCGACATCCAGAAACAGAGGCTCGATTAGCACTGCTGGACATGGCAGGCGGGCATTTTAGTCGTATTCAATACCTGAGTGGAGGGACACTCCCGACGACTCTTCTCACCGAGTTCGCGCATATCGCCCGTGAATACGTCAATGACACGAGCTGCAAGCAACTAGCGCAGCAAGAGTACTCCCGTCCCCAAGCCTGTATCCCTCCTGAGACGGTGGGAATTCCTTCAACAGATGAGCTGCCGGAGATGAATGCCGAGACTATCCCAGTTACGAGTAATGGTCAAAATCGTGGCCTTGTAGAGGTTTGTGATGTCGCATCCATTTACAATGATCGAGCTAACAGATCTATTATCAAGCCTCATGCCCAAGAACATCAGATCAATGGACCTCCCTGGCCGAATCAGATTGGGCTCGGTACAGACCCCTGGGCTGATGATGATCTCTTCCACGGCATTGATGTGATGGACATTTTTGATGGATTCATGAATGGACCGGATGCTCTATCATTTCAAGCACCAGGATGGGTACCGTGATGGAGTAAACTGTACATCACCGGGGTACCATTCGCTAGACGAGTTATTAGACAAGAGGTTGTTGTGGCAATTGGTAGATACTGTCATATGTCTTCCAAGATATACTGTGGGAGATTTCCGACGTGTGTATGATACTCGTCTCTACTCGACACGACCGAGGTCAGTTTATGTTTCTGCACATCACGACTCACCCCTCTACCTACGGTTCTCTTGTCCTCTTGCTTTTCTCCATTGATATCAATATGGGTGTACGAGATCGCCTGTCAGTCATTCACGAGTCTACAGAATATCACCATAAAGTGCCACAAGTACAAGTAAAGTCCCCGCGGAAGAGCGGTGTGGCCGCAGGCCCTTCGAATGGTTAGAGTTGCTAGAAATTGACGTGAAATTGTCCAGTTGCTTTCTATTTGGATGCCAGTTATATGACTATGTATCTACCATTACCTATCCTCTTCATCCTCGGCAATCCAATACGCCTGCACCTCGGCAATACACGTCCTCGCTGGAGGTGTCACTGCGATTGGGAAACCACCATAGTCAGGGTCATCATTCGGCATCATCATGAACTCGCCATGCCTCGTCTCATCGCCGTTCAAGACCCTCAGCCTCTGCAGATTGCCCTGCTCATCGAGTTCCTTTTCCTCACCCCAGAGAATACCAGCGAATGTGGCCTCTTTGCGAGTACTCTTGAATCGGGCATGGAAACCTCGGCCGACGAGGAGGAATTTGGCGTCACCGAGGTGAATCACCATGCCGCCACCGGGGCCGGGCTTGCCGAAGACGAAGCAGCGTTCGACTATAACCTCGATATCACCGAAAGCGTGGGTCCATCTCTCGGGAACCTTGTCGCAGGGCTCCTCATCGAAAAAGAAACCAAAGCGGTCTTGAGGCGCGGCATTCAACAGGTACGACTTGACCTGGTCAAGAAGCTTGAATTCCCGACCGACAACATCTGCACCTGTGTCGATACCAAAGGGACTAGCACCCAACGCACCGTATGTAGCGTATGATAGCCAGACTCGGCGGGCTCCGTTCTCGTCTCGTCGTTGTTCGGGGATGAATAGTGGGTTTCCCTGCTCGGTGTAGTTTTTGCAGACGGTTTCGTAGTCGTGGAAGTATAGGTCTGGTGCAAGAAAGTCAAGTGAGGGTGTATTGTATCTCCAAATATCCAATACATGAGGACACGGTCCGCCGGAAGGATAGACACCAGGCTCAGCGCCACCACCGACCACAATAGGGACGCCTCTGAGGTCCAACTCTGAAGCATCCTCGAAGTTGAGCCAAGTGTTTGTGTACATGGGAATAGGATACTCTTTCTTGCCTGCTGCAGCAACTCGTCCTACATAGGAAGAGATGAGATGTGCCATGAAGGCCTCGTTGGCAGCAGGTCCAGCACCAAAGACTGAGTCCCACGAGTGGGAACCAGACTTGGGAACGTTGGGGAATCGTTTCTTGAACTGTGAGTGTGCGTCCACTTGACTCAGGTGCTCCAACAAGTGGCTTGGAATGGGTTCAGCAAAAGCTTTCTCGGCTCTGCGTGAGCGATCACGAGAATCTCCAAGCAGTCCCGTCTCGTTCTGGACTTGGATCATCAGGACAGTATTGTGCTGGGAGTCAACTTCGGCAAGATGGCGCATAAGAGCGGCAAAAGCGCGCGAGTCCGCCTCGCAGGCTTCGTTGCTCGATGGAGTGATCATCTCCAACGTACGCTTGACACCACCAGCCTCTAGAACTTGTACGCGGGGGAATCTCTTGAAATCTTGCTTAACCCAGCTAGGTACATATGATGAGAGACTGTTCTTGTAGGTGCCGAACCAGAGCAGCACGAGACGCATATCGTGTTCCCTGGCTCCTTCAAGGACGCGATCGAGCTCGCTAAAGTCGAAGTGACCCTCGCGTGGCTCAATTGTCTCCCATGTCACAGATCCAAGAAGAGTATTGATGGAGTTGGCCTTCATTTCTGGCCAGACTTCGCTCATGAATTTGGCTGAGCTTAGTGATGAGTTGTGTAGCTCGCCGGGAAGCATGAGGAAAGGTTTATCTTTGACGATGAGCTGGATCTGGCCATTGGGCGACCGGCGGAGATGAGGGGGCGCATGGGCTTGCGCTGGTTGGACCTCAATTGCAGTCATGTTGGCAAGCAATCGAAGAATGTATGAGAAAGAATGAAATGAGGTGTGTAGGGTCTTAGAAGGATAACGAAGGGGACGTAAGAGAGAGAATAAAACAAGAATGCAGTGTTTTACTACATGATAATGAGAGCAAACGTGATTGAAATAGCTTGTCATGACTGCCAAGCCAGAAACAAACAGAGGAATACCCATGTCGATCATGTGCTGATCAGAAATCTGGAGTAACGCAGCTCATGACTTCGGACTTTCTTCGCATTTACTTGACCCAAACGACCAGGATCAAGTCGGCGAAATATCGCATCTTGTTAAGCCGAGAACTTCCACGTTTCTTCAGCTCCTCATTTCCCTCCCCACCTCCGCATCAAAGGTTGAACTAGAGCAAGTTATGAGTACTAACTTACTATTCAGGTAGTGTCTTTGCTGATCACCCCATGTTTTATTCTGCTAGCGCGTCTCTATCCTCAATGGCGGATTGTCCAACACACCAAGCCCCTGCCAACAGTCCAAGTCATCCAGTTTCCGGAGTAATCGTTCTAGTTTCATCTTTACCTCCTGAACTGCTTCCGAACTCACACCATTCCCTAGTGGCGTCTGCTCAAAGTACGCAGCGCCAATATCTCGAATCTTGGGGACTAGACTACTCCCGTTGGCGTCGAAGGCAGATCGGGGTAGGTGGTATAGAATCTCCAAGAGGTCGTCTACGATTTTCTGATGTTCTTGACCTGATGTCTCTGTTGGGCCGAATTTCTGGAGTATGTTGGAGCGGATGTCAAGACTTGTGATGAAGAGATTGGCTATCTGGACGTTGTGGCCCTCTGTGGACGTGATTGGTCGTGATAACCCGCCACGCCAGCGGAGTTCAGGTGGGAGACTGTCGAGAACGCGCTCAATCTTAGTAAGGAAATCCATGATAGTTGCTGATGGGTTAGCGCCTGTGGGAACCAGCTGTACCTGTTGCCAGATGAGAAACAAGTCGCTCAAGGCGTTCAGTCCAGGGATATACGACGTCTTGTCCCCATGCCAAGGAGGTTCATCGCCGTCAGTAGCTGGAGGTTCCAATTGATCGTCTGACAAAGGGAGAGGTCTTGGAAAGTTCTCGATCTGATCTGGGCTGAGTAGACTGATGGAGAGTCTTCCAAAAATGTCGGCACTACTATAAATCCAGACTGATCAGCGGCCTGCCCCTGTTATTCGATGGTTAGAGACGTGAACTCACCATGCACCAGCAAACAACAACCAGATCAATCGCCTGAGAAGCTGCTGTTCAGCCTCATCATGGTCATGCATGCAATAATATGCCAGATACCGTGCCCCTGCCGCTGCCTCACTCAGCACATGATAGGCTCGCATGTTGCTCAACCCTGACTTGGCCGTAGCTCCCATTGCCATACCGATGTTATACATGGCAACACACCAATCCAGCGTAAACGATCCTTGCGTGAAGCGATTCCTCAACAGACCATGTGTGTCAAGAAACAGGACACAATAGTCCACAGTTACGGGTCCGTAGTCTCTCCGGGGTAATGTTGCTTTGACGGCTGCACAGACACTAACAACGAGGCCGCAGAAGACGGCATCGGAGTCAGCCACTTTTTGATGGAGGCGTCGCATGAATCGACGGCGGAGAAGGATTGGGGCAAGTGGGTGGATTATGTCGAACCAGTCGCTGAGCATACGAGTAAGAGTGGATTCCGAAGCAAACAGTGAGAGCCAGTGGCTACCGAAAGTTGAGGCATCACCGCTGTGTACTGAGCTGGTGCCATGGTCTGAGAAGTGAGGGCTTTGGTGAGATGGATAGATGCCAGTGGTGCTACCTGGAGACGCAAGGTTGACATTGGCGATGGGGATTACTGGAGTCGTAAATGATCCATGTCGTTTATTCTGCGCATGCCTATGATTGTCAGCGAACATCTACGGATTGATGTAGGGTAGTAGTACTGACTTATTTGGTGGCCCTCGTTTTCTCCTTGGCTTATCATGTGTACATTCCACATCCAGGGATACACATCCCCGACAGCGGTGTTGATTGGGTTCGTAGATGCACTATTCATCACGTCAGTATTCATGATACATCCGGTGTGGCGATGTGCCAACCTTGATCTTCCTTGATCGGCAGACATCGCATGCTGTCTGATTGCGGGGTCTCTTCTCTGCAACAACGGTTGAAGAACCGGCAGAAACAGGTACATGGGAGGCATCAATTGCTTCAGTCATGGCGGCTCATGAACGGAGATATTGCGGATGAATGAAGCAGGATCCGAAAATCACCATCTCTGAGAGTCAATTCCTCGCGGAGAAATCGTCAAGAGGAGAAACTTCGGAGCACCTCCTCTTTTCAACATATTCGGAACATGGCCTGACTAGCCAGCTCGCAGAAACGTCGGACTTATATTCCCCTTGACCATGCCTCATGTGGACAAGCTAACGAGTCGTCCAATTGAAGTCATCGACAGGATGGATCATGATACCTTCGACTAACCCGTTCAGACACTAGTTTCCAAGAATCGACTGTCTCGACAGTCCCCGTGACCTGGTAACGAGTTTGTGTCTGGAATTAGCTTCGTCTTCCCCATGGGGAGATGTGACAAAAAACTGGTAAACGCGCACCAATGACAGGAATTGTCTGGTTTTCTCGGCAATAGAATTCGCGGCATGGCTCTTGATTAATTCGGATGTCAACGGTTCATTATCGCCAGTGCTTGCTGCGTGTGCCAGTGCCGGCGTAGATATATAAGACATCGGGAGAGAAGCATCAAAACAACGAACTGGATCACCATCATACCCAGCCGATAATCAACATTTCAATCTCTATTAGATCTTTCATCAAGTCAATTCTCCAATGGCTGCCCAAGAGACAAAGGTCGACGTCGCCGAGGACGATCATGTCCCCCAAGGCTCAACTCTACCCTTCTGGAAACAGACAGAGTTACGAAAGCTGTACTTTATGATGGTCTTTCTCTTCATGGGATCAACAACTCTCGGCTACGATTCCAGTCTTCTCAATGGCTTGCAGACCATGAACTCATGGCAGACTTGTAAGTCCTTCATCCCATATGATTGACTCTTCCCCCTAATCATCATGATAGTCTTCGATCATCCCGAGGGAAGTCGTCTCGGTATCTTTGGCGCCATGCCCGGTTTCGGAGGTCTCTTTGTCCTCATCTTCGCTCCTTACGTCGCGGACGGTTTCGGTCGAAAAAAGGGCACGGCAGTTGGTTGCGTTATCGTCATCGTCGGAGCCTTGATGCAGTGTTTTCCCCAGAAACATGACAGCACCGGTCGAGACGCGCTATATCTCGTTGGACGATTCGTCATGGGCTGTGGCTCCAACATCTCCAACGCTACTTGCCCGCTTCTCATCACTGAGATTTCCCATCCACGACATCGAGGAAAGATTACAACCATCTATAACACTCTCTGGTACTTGGGCAGCATCATCGCAGCCTGGACATGCTTCGGCACATTGAGAAACCAGACCGGTAACCTGCAATGGGTTCTTCCCACCGGTTTGCAGTGCCTCATGCCTGGTATCCAGTTGCTGGCCATCTACCTCGTACCCGAGAGTCCTCGATGGTTGATCAGCAAGGGTCGTGAGGAGGAGGCTCGCAAGATTCTGTACAAGTACCACGCCAACGGAGACGAGAACGACAAGTTTGTGGAGTGGGAGTACGCCGAGATTGTCAACACGATCAGACTTGAGCGTGAAACATCAGGTGGTGGCTGGGCAGAGCTTGTTCGAACCCCTGGAAACAGGAAGCGATGCGGTTTGATCATTGCTACGGCCATCTTTTCCCAGTGCAGTGGTAACGGTCTGGTGTCGTACTATGTAAGTTCTCTCCCGTTTGTTTTATTATAACTTAAGCTAACAGATCATACAGCTTGCCGCCATCTTAAGAACTATCGGAATTACCGAGTAAGTCTAGACCCATGATGGATCGGTATCTATGTGCTAACTCCTATCAGTGCTGTCACTCAGGCTTACATCAACGGCGGCCTGACAATCTGGTGCTGGCTCGTCTCCCTCTGCGCCGCCTTCTTCGTCGACCACTTCGGAAGAAGAGTCCTATTCCTCTTTGCTGGCGTGGGCATGCTCATCTCCTTCAGTATCTGGACCGCCTGTAGCGCCGTCTATGCCAAGACCGAGTCCTCATCAGCCGGTATCGCCGTTGTGGCCATGATCTTTCTGTTCTACGGTGTCGCTGGTGCTGCCTGGCCAGGCTTGACTGTTTCCTACACGGTGGAGATTCTCCCTTATAACATCCGAGCCAAGGGCCTCACCCTGTGCTTCTGCTTTACTGCTCTCAGTGGTGTTTTCAACCAATGGGTGAACCCTCTTGGTCTGCAGCAGCTGGAATGGAAGTTTTACTTTGTCTATATTGCAGTGTAAGTCATATCCCACGGTATAAGGTCAAACATCGGCTAACAAAATGTAGCTTGGTTATTGAGTGTCTCGTCATCTACTTCTTCTTCGTCGAGACTAAAGGCCCTACTCTGGAGGAGATTGCTGTGCTGTTTGATGGACAAGACTCAGCTGCTGGTATTGCCAAGGCTCATGCTCAAGAGAAGAGTGTTCTTTCGAGCAAAGAGATTGAGCATGCGTGAGCAGGTCATCACCACTATTAGTCAGAATTGTATCCTATCGCTTCATATCCTCGTGCACTATACGGATAGCTAGCTTGACCTTCTTAATCACAATAATCATACCAACAAGTCGGCGGCATTTTCTCAAGGCCATATATGGTGACTGAATGTCTTCATGAGACTCTTCAGTTGCCCAGCTTATTTCAGCCTACTGTACTCTGGAAGTCATGCTGTTCAAGGGTATTAGCGTTCGTCAATCGAGCAACGCCAGGTCTTGTAATACCGCCTCAAGAGCTCTAACACTCCTCCAGATAGAGGGGTCACCTGACTGAATGATGTGTCCTTGCGCTTCGGTAGCACAACAATATAGTTTCTCTGCTTACTTGTATTGTTGTTTTGCTTGGAATGAATACGTGGGGTGATTCATGACCCGCACTGTGGTTGGGTGTCCAACACCAAGTCGGCCCTCGCTGCATGCCACCGCCCGATTTAGAACATTCACTACTGATCATTCCTCTCCGATGCTGAGACGATGTTTGCTCACACGACTGATTTAAAGTCGCTGTCATTGCTTCCAATGTAAGCTTCACCAGCGTTGATAGCTTGTCAACGTGGGATTGCAATTGTCTGCAGAGCTGGGCGTTTTCCCTAACTCTCGTGGGGATACTCTTCTAGCAATAACCTGAGATAGTTTCTTCTCCAAAGTTGGCAGAGTTCGTACGGCAAACACTTTTTTATCTGATGGGTAACAACTCTTTGTATTTGAATCGACTGTCCATTCGACGATGCATGCACCAGGCTGTAGGCAATCAGCGTCATGACGGGTTTCTTCTTCGCTCCACCGTTCAAGTCGTCTCCACGCTTGAAGTATTGATATGGGGATTGCATCTGGTCCGAAGAAAGCTGGGAAGTCGAGCAACTCTGCAGCTGTTGGCCCGTCGTCCTGGATTGTACTTTTCGAGAGCAATTGGACCCAGTTAGTCGAGGTGACTGAGAGTTTTTCGCCACATGTCGATGCCTCAGTTACTACACCTATCAAGGTAATTCCTCTCAAGCTCCCGCGTACCCCAATCAGTCAAGCTCGTTGGGTATAGTCCTACTCAGTCCCGGTGAGCTCGACCCGGAGACATGGAAAGTCCAGGCATGTTCAGTTAATTCGAGATGGGATAAGGTAAAATGACCATCAGAGAGAATTCCCGAAACGCAAGATACGATTTCGAAGCTGATCAGCCGCGCTCCCTTATTGAGAGTAAGGTCAATATGAGCATTTCGGTTGGGGTGAGTTTGCACCACCAGATGACGGGACCTGGCGACGAACCAACGTGTCTGTTGAGTGGTTTAATGCATTGAACCACGAGCTTACTCGAGGTGTGTCAAACGAGAATGGTGAAAGAGTCGAGGGGTAAACCACGAAGGAGAGTCTACCTAACACGACCGCACCAAGCTCTCTTGGTGACGTCAACAACACATTACTGTTGGAGCTTGAGATAGCCGCGATGATGGTCGATGGCCTCTCTCGAGTATCGAGCTCTCGCGCGTCCAACCATAGCTCCTTATTCGAGCCTTTGTTTTCGTCGCCATGGACGCAAGCTACAGAAAAGTTCTTAGTGAGACTTGGCTTGCCTAAAGACGTTCCTTTAGCGCAGTCGTAAAGTGATCATGCGTCTGTTATGATGCAGATGTCATTAAATGGCTATGCTTTGGCTATAACAGAGCGGTTTGATTATCTCTGTATCGGTGTCCTACTCGCCCACGTCATCATAGCGCTTGCATACTCTTTGTGGATTGTTTGGCGATGCAGCACCAGTGATGCTTGGGTTAAGTCGGAGCGTCCAGGCACGACAGGTGAGGCAAAATTGTCCAACTGCTGTGCGGGAGCAAGAACTTGGGTTCCTTTCAAGCAGGCTGGATGGATTGAAGCGTTCGGTGATATGAGCAAAGCTGCGAATATTTCTGGCAACACAGGTGGTAATCCGGAGCAATTGCATTTGAGATTTGGTAGTGGCCGACATGTTTATGGTGATCAAAGGGATGCAGGGTATGAAACTAAGGAGGATGTCCTGTACGGGAAGTTGTCGTAGAATTAGATGGTGCCTTTCACATGGATATGTTAGAGACAAAACAGAGTCTCAAAGATGGCCATTAGGGATTCTAGTTCATACTTTCATGGTTGTAAATAAACCATTACTGTTAGACTTGTTGTCTCGGACCTTGATGAATGGACGATGAGTAAACTACACGTGTGCAAGGATAAGTCAAGTATAGATAAAGCAAGCACTTTTGAATGTGTTTCATGAAAAAAAAAAAGGAGCAAGCGTTATTCACCAGCCGTTGACTTTCTAATAAAGACCAGATGGTTCTGGTCTTGACGTGCATCTTGTTGAAAGATTCCTTTTATCAAGACCAATAATGGAACAAAAGCAGCGAACAAAGGGAAAGATTCTTTAGAGTCTATTATCCAGGAAGAAAGCTATAAAATCTCGCTCCTAATCACTCTACATGATCATCAACACCATCAACACCTTTGCTTGCATTTAACATCATCAACCACAACAATCATCATGTCTCCCAAACCCACTGATCTCATGCGCATGCGCCATCGGCAACTTCTACGCTTTGGCTGGCATGACGAGCCTCACCCAAATGCATCAATGATCAGCGAGTTTCACCTCACCTTTGCTTGGGGTTATGAGCCAGACTACCATCGTCGCGAAGAGGGAGAGGAATTATGGCCTCTGTGCTGGGAGACAAACCCTAGAAGTCTGAGGGCATTCTTGGGAAAGATAGGTTGATTAGAGTGAACTGAGATGAGCGGAGGGATGGAGAGGGTTTGGATGTTGGGGAGGAGAAGAACGGAACAGGAGACATCAGACAAGGCCACGAGTTGATCGCAGCTTCAGCGTTTGGCAACGTCACGCACACCGGTCATCTCTCATCTATGCCCTGTTCACATCAGAACGCATTAGAAGTCCGAGGCCCTATCATGCTCACACCCAATCTTGACTGCAGGGTGTGGAGTAATGCACCCGTCCGATCCGTTTTTCAGCAGCGCGCCATGGTGCTCATCTCAGTCCACATCAGCGACGAGCACTCCCCTAATCCGCGGAACATGATGCGCTGTCTTCACGCCTTCTTACCCGCGAAACAACCACCGAATCATGGCCCGTAGAGGATACCTATTCCGAGAGGGTTCAGTAGTTATGCTTCAGATGAACCTAGACATTTGGTATATGTTATCTGAGCATCCTGCTCTGCAGTTTTCTGGGCTTTGCACTAACCAATTGATCGTCGACAGGATGCAGTCTCTGGAATGCGTTAATGCTACATATCTCGAGCGTAAGGGAGGGTAGTTAGAGGAGTGGTAGCTTGTCAAGTGTTACTCGGCATTCATATTTGATGATTTCAATATCCTACTACTAAACATCCATATGTCTAGACAAAGACAAAACGCATTATAGCGCCTATGCTATATGCTGGTTGCCTACCGGTAGCTAAACCTGGACAAATTTGGACCTTGGCAGTCAAGGGTAGTATGTATATCCTGACCTATGAGAGCGATTTTAACAGGGACACAAAAGTGACGCGAGATTTGTACTCACATTTCCTGTCAAAATCCAGCCTTTTTTTTACTTCTATAGTAGAATTTTTACCCAGTATGAAGAAGATAGAAGTTAAAATTTTAAAAGAAACATAAAAATCTAGAATTTTCAAGATATAAATTTTAGTTATAGTTTGTATAGAAAAGCTTCACTTTATTTCCTTTCGTTTCCTTTCTGTTCTTGCTTTTTCCTGGATCACGTGTAACGCGGAGATGTTGACAAATTCCCCCTGTCATTGTTATTCTTGCTGTTCGATAAGGTAATGAATGTCAAGAACCCCATCAATAATCACCACATCAACCTCTCTCAACATGTACGACAAGGCACGACGGCAACTTGAGGACCCAAATGGGAGACTCACCGACGATGTCATGGCCTTGCTCGCTCGGTCCATCATCCAGACGAGTCCAAAGCCAAAGGCGAGGATTCTCGACCCTCTCTGGATTCAGGTGGATGAGTTCCTGCCTGTAGACCGTCTCACTAAAGCTCGTCCTATTCAGCCTGTTATCTATGTACCTCTCCACCATCAAGTCGGCGGTGAACATTGGACAATGGCTGTGATTAGACGGCGCGAAGCAAAGATTGACTTTTATGATTCCGCAGAGAGTGGTCCTCGATTCAGGACAGTGGTACGACGCATGAAACCACTGATTCGAGATTCATTTCCTCATATCTCTTTTACTTATGTTCATCATGTAAGCTCATTGACAGTTCACGCCATATGATTCCTACTAACTCTTGTAGAAATGTCCACAACAAACGAACAGCTATGACTGCGGTATTCACGTTCTCACACTACTAGCACACTTGCTAGAGGACCAGCTACTGCCGGTCAGAATTGATTGTGCAAACTTGAGAAGAACGCTCACGCGATTTCTACCAAATGCGCCAGCGGTCAAACGGTCACCTATTACAACGCCTCGTGGCCGACACAGGACACCTCGTAAATCTCGCCAAAGCCTTGAGCGACGCCTCGCAATGGCTCGAGCACATCTCGACGCACTCAATGCTAGGTCGCGAGCCTTTGAAGAAAGGGCTAATCTCTTCAACAAGCTGTCCGCAGCACTCGACGAGACGAATGAGCTAAGTTCTCTCCACTTATCAGCTGCACAGAGCAGGAGCATGGGTTCGATATGGTGTTCGAAGGAGGAACAGTGTGAGTGGAGGGATCACATTGACCGGATAAACTCGTTTGTTGGGGCAGGGAGACGGTCGTTTAATCCGGACACAATGGACGGAAAGACGGCGGATGATGTTGCAGAGCAATTTATGATGGCAACAAGGGCGATCAATGAGTTGAAGAAGGAGATTGAATCTTGTCCAAGGTAGTCTGCATGGTGTAATAGTAATGATAACGCAGCGTTGATTTCTGACAAGGAGAATATTCCAGCTATTCAGTCCACAAAGCAGCAATAACTCATGGAAGCGACAATCTCGGACTCCAACCAATCATGTCATAGTGCAAAAACTAACCAAAAATGCTGCTAATCGACAAAAAAGAAAATTGACCACGGCAGGGATCGAACCTTGAGGGAGAGTTAGTGAACTGTTGAACTTGAATAGGATGGCATTTGAACTAACCTGCAATCTTCTGATTCGTAGTCAGACGCCTTGCCATTGGGCCACGCGGCCTGATTGGATGTTGGAGGGCGATGTTATTACCAACCAGGTGGACAGAATCAGGCCAGTGGCAGCCGATTCTAGCCAAGACGAAGCATTCCAAGAATTGCAAGATTCAATCCAGTTCAATGCGAGACGAGGGATCGTTGGTGCAGATGAAACAAGTGAGGCGGAGTGAATATTGAGACACGTTCGGTACTTTGGTAACACACCACAAGATAATGTGAGATCATTGCATTCGATTAGAACAAGATTAACTAACCCTTGTCAGCTGTCAAGCGTTGAAAACAACCAATCACTTCATCTTGGCAACCAGCAATACTCGATTCTTAGTTGTCATTTATACGACCCCGCGACTCTCGACTCTCGACTCTCGACTCTCTTCGCTTCGTCTTCAGTGCCAAGTCCGTATAAATCCTGCGCCACCTCCTGTCAACATTGAGAAAAATCAAGGCCCCTTAGGGGAACGGTCGGTAAGATGAGCGAGATGACCGGGGTGATTGGCCAGTTTACGGCGTGGGTGTTTAATTTAACATTGCTTACCATGTGCTCCAAGCTCAATTACGGGTCTAGGCAGGCGAAGGATTCTCGTCATATTTTTTAGTTAAAATGTAGCTATTTCCGGGTCTTCGATAGTATCCTGAGCATCCAGTCTTTCGTCATTCCGTAAGGCTTTGTACCTGTCCACGATTTCCTTCATTACATCTTCTAGCATCGTTTTGTCTTGCCTAGTGCGTTCACTCGTTTAACTTAACATCATGGCGCGAAATCTGGTCTCCAACACGGCCAGCGCGCTTTTGTTCCTCACCCTCGTCTCACCTGTTCATTCGTTGACCCTCGACACCAAAGATGATATTCTCGAGACATCTCAGGAACTCGCCGGTGAGCTCATTACCGTTTACAAAGGCAACGAAACCGGTGAAACACCTGGTCTGCTTCCCATCCGGTACTCTGGATCAAACGACGACGACAATGAAACGACCTTTTACTGGTATCAGTCGGGTATCTTCATGAACACCTACATCGACTACTGGCATCTGACCGGCGATGACACGTACAATGACCTTGTCGTTCAGGGCGTCGTTCACCAAAGCGGCGACAGCTTCATGCCCCGGAACCAAACCGCCAGTATCGGTAACGATGATCAGTCTGTCTGGGGCTCGGCTGCCTTGACCGCCGCAGAGTACGGTCTGCCGGGCCGTTCCAACGACACATGGGCCGACCTCGCTGTTGGAGTCTTTGAGGCCCAGCGACTACGGTGGGATGCGGAGGAGACCAGTAAGACATGCAATGGTGGTCTGCGATGGCAAATCTACTCGTTCAATTCCGGCTATACCTTCAAGCAGAGTAAGTGTCTCGACATACAGGAAGGAAGTTGTTACTAACGAGATGTCATCTTAGCAACTTCCAACGCCTACTTCTTCAACATCTGCTCTCGACTTGCGAGATATACCGGTAACCAGACATATGCCGACTATGCTGACAAGGTCTGGGACTGGCTCTATGACGTTGAGCTCATCGACCACAAATCCTGGCACGTTTACCAGGGAGCTCAGACCACAGACAACTGCACCAGCATCAACAAGGTTGCCTTCTCAGCCGACTCTGCTATTCTACTTTCTGGTGCTGCTTTCATGTACAACATAGTAAGTCGCCTTTCTATTAACCAAGTCTACCCGTGCTGATGTTGTCTAGACTGACGGCTCCGATACCTGGAAATCCCGCGTCACCAAACTCTCCTCATCCATCATCGATACATTCTTCCCCAACGGCACCCTATCTGAAGCCGCATGCCAAAAGTCCACCTCCAACTGTCCCTCCGACATCTTTGCCATGCAGGCACTGACTTACAAGTGGCTGGCCACCACTACTCAACTCGCACCCTTCACAGCCGACACCTTTCTCACCCCTCTGAAGAAGTCTTCTGAGGGTTTGAATGCAGATGATGTATATGATGATGTAGACGAGGTCACGGTTGACACAATCACCTTGTCTGCTGTATCTAATCTGTTGATCTCAGATGCCGATGCTCCACTCAAGGCAGAGGATAACGACAATGGCAGCAGCTCAAACAAGACTGAAGACAGCTCTGAGTCCAACACGGAAGAGGTTCCCGAAGAAGGTGCTGCTGTCGGATTGGGTACGAGTGTTTATTTGTCTTCTGCTGCTTTGTGTCTTTGGACATACATGTACCTGGCTCTTTAAGCAGGACAGCATCAAAGCTCCAGCAAAGTGAACTGAGACAACGCATTTGCTTCGTTGTAGTTGCTCAACGTCTGTCAAAGATGGAGCTTAGAGGACACGATTAGGGGCGACGAGAAGACAAACAGAATGACGGTTCAATTCTCTGGAACATGTGACATTGGCATTCATGGAGTTACGGTATATGATTGAGTGTCTTACAAGCACGATAACCACATGTCTCGAGAATTGATTATTTATACTGTTGAGACTTACACTGTCCTGCACTCACGGTGAAACCATCTCAGATGCAGTTCTTGTCGAGGACAATAGTTGTGCAACCAAAGTTCTTTGGTGGTCAAGTTCCGGGCGCCGTGCTTGAAGGTTCGAATCATGTTGTTCAATGTCCACAGTTCAAAAATTTATAGCGATGCATCAAATTCATTATCAGGAAATGTCATAGAATGTTAAATTCTACGTGATTTTTACTAGTGCCAGGGGCAAGGATGTTAGGTCAGAGGCATAGCGGGTTTTGAGACGTCAACATTGAGCCATTCATTTCTGAGAATAATACAGCCAGGCAGGCGGTATACTCTTTCATGCGGGAATGCCTTTGATCAAATGGACGAATATACGTTGCTATTTCATAATAACTCCCAGTCGCAAACAGACTGCAACCCGTCTAAACTAATTCTTCAGACTTCTCTCCAGACTTCTCTTCAGACTTCTCAGGTTCCTCATCAATCCTCTCACAAAACTTCAAAGGCTTCAACTTCAAATACATGCCATTCTCCGGCTTAATGGTAATTACTCCCCTCGGCAAAACCAACCCATCATCCATCGCCAGCGTCCACTCAAACGACCTGACCATATTCGCCAGCAGACACCTCATCTCGGCCTTTGCAAACCCTTGACCAATGCAACTTCTTGGTCCTTGCAGGAATGTGATAAAGTTGTAGTTGCTGCTCGCTCCCCCATGTTGATTCGGCTTCCCGTCTTCGTTGATCCATCGTTCTGGGCGGAACTCGGCAGCGTCGGGGCCCCAGATCACGGGGGAGCGGTTGATGTACCAGATCGATACGATAATGTCTGTTCCTTCGGGAATGAACTGGTTACCTATTTGGGTGTCGCGAAGGGCTTGGCGCATGGTCATTGGGACTGTTGGGTAGAGCCGTAAAGTCTCGTGCATGATGGCATTTAGGTAAGGCAATTGCTCAAGGATTCCGGCAAGATCAAGCTCCGGGTCATTCTCCACATCCACGGGTAAAGCGTCCTTTACCTCCTGTCTAAGCTTCTCCTGGATATCGGGATGTTTGGTGAGTAGATAGCACGCCCATGTAAGCGCAGATGCAGTTGTTTCGTGTCTGATCGTGTTAGCAAAGTACTTGAACTAGATGGAATTACTTACCCTGCAGCGAGGAACGTCAACAGCTGGTCCTTCAAGGCCTCATCTGAGAAGTTGTTTGATTTGATGAGAAGCGATAATATGTCAAAATGATCATCCTCCTTCTCAATAATCGCTGCCTTCTTCTCCTTGATCATAGTGTAACACAACTCGTTCAAAGTCCCAGTTAGGTAGTTGAACAAGTCATTCATCCTCCAAGGGATAAGACGAATGAGTGGTAGACCCAAAGCCAAAGATAACATGGCAAACAAAATCTTTTCTCGATCCGGCTCAAGCAGCTGCTCGTAGATATCGGCCAGTGGAACTTCCTTCTTCTCAACGGCGTCAAACTTCTGACCTAGTCCTGCAATGCCGATGATGTCGAGTGTGACTTTGCTGGCCCAGTTGTTCAGTTCGATAACCGGTGATCCTGAGACGACATCTTCTCTGAGTACTCGTGTGAGTGTTTCTCCGTTAGACCACATCATGGGATACAGTTCCTTAATGTGACGAAAGTGGAAAGCCGGCGTTGTTTTTTTACGGAGGAACTTGTGCTGGTCGCCTTCGACGATAATGAGGCCATCCCCAAGAATATGCCTTAAAAACCCACTGATTCTTGGGGGCTTAGCAAAATCGTAGCATTTGTGCACAAAGAGGTCTGCGAGGAGCTGTGGGTTCATGATACAGAGTTGGTTGCGGAGTGAGTTGAGGGTGATTATGTCCTCTCCGGGGTACTGTTCAGCCAGTTCCAAGAAGAGATTGCCAGAAGGTTTACCCTTAACAACAAGAGCGCGATGAGCAGCGCTGACGTAGGCCTGTGTTTAATCCAAGTTAACTTCTTCATCTCTTACTATTTTATCCGCTGACTATTAGTCAAAGGACAATTGGGCGCTTACCTTTGGACCCGGAATACGTCTTAGAGGACTGAACAGAACAGGATACAGAACCGCCCAGAAAAGGACCCCGAATGCATAGTTGACGAGTAGGATCGTAACCACAGCAGCCAAGTGGCTCTTGGTACTATAGTAATCTGGGAATAACTTGATAGCCAGAAACGACTCTATGGCGGCGGCCAGCGTCAGGCTGGGGAAGCCGAATATCTTGGAGACGACAGTCATGTTGAGCTACAGTCGT
Source organism: Fusarium penzigii (assembly GCA_013623535.1). Taxonomy (NCBI): domain Eukaryota; kingdom Fungi; phylum Ascomycota; class Sordariomycetes; order Hypocreales; family Nectriaceae; genus Fusarium; species Fusarium penzigii. The sequence goes on from JABFFC010000098.1 coordinate 113,498, forward strand.
TGAAGAGGTATGCTTGACTTGGAAGGATGAAGCGTAAATTTCGGTAAAGATGAAGGCCCTGTACGTCTGGTATTAACTCAGGATATAAAAGAAGAGTAAACTATCTTGCATCGTCATCAATCTGCCTGGAATCGTGGTGTATAGTTTCATTTTGTCCGACACATAAGCTTAACGTAGTTACCGATTACTTAACAATTAAGTTATCCAGATTACGTATACTTTTCGACAGTTAAACGTTCTACACTAAACAAGACGATCACAGGTCATGCGGCCGCCACTTGCAAATGTCGCAAGGAGGTCCCGAATTAGGCCTAGCATGCGAGCTTGCAGCAGGATATGGGGACGTTTTCCACGTTCGAGAAGACAGTTCATGACTAGCCAATAATCGGGCAGTTCCATTTCTCTCTAATGTCAGTGACGATCAATTCCACGTGAAGATTCTTTCATGTTCCTGACTTAACGTTTTATCTACCTGCACGTCGGACATTTCGCAATCTAGGCTGAAACTAGCTGTATTCAGTATCAAAGCTTACAAACATGCTGTTGTACTTTGAACGTTGTCATCTTGATGGTACGAGAAACGAGCGCATACTCAAGACTTGAGTGAGATAAGGAACAGCAAGGCAATTACGTCGACCGGATTTCATTCTCGATTCGCCCAACTTATTGTCAATTCCATCATCACCTCTCTATCGTTTCCATCAATGGCTCCAAAGACAACTCTTCTTCTCATCCTAGGCTGTGGTCTCTTAGGAGGCTACGCCAGTATGTTTACTGCATATAAGCATGGATTCTTCGATGCTCTGAAAGTGTGCACATCCAAGTCTCAGTTTATGGGTCAAGAATGCGTCTTGGACATGTCGGAATCAATCACAAACACAATCACAGGCTACGAACAGATCGACGACTTGATCAATCTCATTGTAGAGTTTTTCTCACAGGGACTGCGAAGACAGCCTGGTACAAAAGGAGTTGATCTCGAGGCTTTGTTAGCGTTTGTCTATCTAGCAACGCAATTCGGGGGAGCATGGTATATCATGGCCCTTGAAGGATTGAGACGGGGCAACAGGGGGACAATCCTCAGCTGGTACGTTTACCACTCGTTCATAGCGCTGATACAATGCTGATATTCTAGGACTGGCACGTTTGGCATCATTTTCCAAGCCATCACCATAACCATAGTCGCTCCGGTTTACTTGATGATTCAACTTCTATTCTCGCCCTCAATTGCCCAACAGTCAGACCTCCTCGCTGGCCCGCACGATCTCGATTTTCTGCCAATATCGACAATCATGTCCTTCATCCTCCCCACGATCGGTCTCTGTCTACCATTACTGGCGAATATCTCACGAGAGGCTAGATACATTGCCATCGTTCTCTGGCAGCCTTTTCCACTATATCAATCCGCCATCCAAAGTATCTTTGGCGGCTCCAGACGACGAGCGCACAAGACAGCTCAAACAGACATCCGGGAATGGAGAAGAGCGATGGATCGTGCCTATAGCTTCATCACGACAATCACTATGAGCGTTCATCTAACCGTCATGGCAATTATTATCGCATCGTCCGTTACCCAGCTGATCCCGAAAGTGTCTGGACACCATATCCTCGCTCTCACCTCGCTTACCAACCCACCAACTCTGGCACTGTTAAACTCTTCTGTGTCAGCCCTAGACTCGAGGGAAATCGTGGTGTCATTCTTACGATGGGATGTCTACTGCACATGCCTCTCAATGGTGATATGGTCTGTCTACCAACTTCTGACAGCACAGAGAGCCCCGAGCCTCACCATCACAAGCTTCAAAGTGGTGTTCTGGACGTTGCTGGGAGGTCCAATCTTCCCAGCATTGATGTTATTATGGGAGCGAGATGACATTGTGATGGACAGAGTGGAATATTCTACACCACCACCACAAAAGAAGGGTTAACGAGAGACGTGAGGGGACAGGCAAATGCACTGGGAATACACTCTCAAGGTATGGAAAATAATTACAAATCCTGTACGAGTTAGGTATCATTACACTATTAATATTACAAAGAACCCAAATCAACCTCGTTCAATGGCACAAAACCCTCTCCCTCATAATCAGCTGAACTACACTCCAACAACCTCGGTGAAGTAATTAACGACGGTAGTGATACTCCATACGTCTCTCCCGCCATCCATCCAACAGCTGACCTGATCCCTATAGCCGAATTCATCCTCGTCAAGATTATCTCTGCTCTCTCAATCTGCGATGGCGTCGCATACGCGCAGTGCGTGACCAGTCGGATGGAGTGCACAATGATAATCGCGGCTGCACCGTCGTGGATCATGGTAGCGGGCATTCCATTCGGGTCAATATCACCAAGGGCGTATGGCACACTGGCTAGCATATCCTCGATGCTCTTTTGTATATCTGACACCAAGATTGGTATACACTCTGCCCACATGTTGCCGCAGTCCCCCTCTTCGGTGGATGACTCAGGCTGGAGTGTGCTTTGGTAAAGAAGCATTGTCAAGAGCAGAATAAGACGCGCTGATCGGACCAGGATGATGATGCATGCCGTCTCAGCATCGTAATGTCTATTCCCAGATCCCATCTCGCCCAGTGTTGTCGGCACGCCTCGCCCTTCGAAAGTACTCTGCCAGTACAACGCAGCTTCTTGGTCCCATTCATGGAAACTGTCGAGCATTTCAAAGCATTCTCGTATCAATCGTTGTTCGTTCTCCGAGCTTGCACTGCTTTGAGATGCCGATGAGGGACTGTCAGCCTGTTGCTCTTGGGGTTGTATGAACCAGCATAGGCGATGGCGCAACGATAAGGTCCTGGACATCATGGAGAGAGCGCGAAGTAGGGGATTGAAGATGCCCATGATGGTGGCTATAGCACCTGGGTCCGTATACGTATCGTCGGCATGTAAGAAGGAGTATATTTGCTAGACAACAGTTAGTGATCATATTCCAGCACTTGTGGTCAGTTTGACTTACAAGACGCAACAGGGCAAGCAAGAAGAGTTCTGCTCCTCTTCTTGTTCCAATTTGCCCTGGCCCTCGCTTCTCTAACAGATAAAAAAGACCAGAGGCATGCTCATTAGGATCGCCCAGCCCTTCGCCACTGAAGTCCTACAGACGCATTAGAAAAGTGACATCATATGGACGTGATACTTACCTTGTATGTGCAGAGTAGCAAAACTGTCGCAATCACTCTGTCATCAATCGCCTGGTCATCCGACTGAATACTCTCTTGTAGACCTCTGATAACTCGACCATAATTCCTCAGAGATTGCGTTCGAAGTTCTTCTCCACCCAGATGGTTGTACGCTGCCAGTTGAGCCACGCTCAGGGTAGCTGTCTCAAGTAGTCCATCTCGGTAGTGATCATATAAACTGGGGAGGAAGCTGAAATGCCCAGGAAACCCGTCGCCTTCGTCGGGTGACACAAACCGACGGATGAAGTAACAGAGTGATACGTTATCGTACGATTGTGTTGGATGTCGAACGAGGGCGACTGATTTCGACTGATCGGGCGCTACCACGACTGGTTGACAGGGACTCGGAGGCGCCTTTTCTTGTTGATCTTCCTTCGTCAATGAACTTGTTGCATTTGTCGATTTGATCTCCGGTGGTGCACTATCCCGATTCTCCTTCTTTATCGGGTTCGCCTTATTTGTCGTATTTGATGAAATACTCTGCGACCTGCTCTTCTGGAAATTATATCGAAAATGGAACTCGTCCGTATAACCCGGACACGGTCGTCCATAGTTGTAGCATCGTTTGCACGTCGGTTTACCCTCGTCGCACTTTTTTTCATCATCAGCCATCCCATCACCCCTAAGATAACAGACATTGAAGTCCTCAACGTACCTTGACTTTTCGCTGGCGACATCGTAAACAGCCTGAACTAAAACGCCCTGGGAAGACCATCTCGCTAATGCGTTGTTTGTTTTGGTGGTTATGAGTCCGGGGAAGATTGCAGATTACGGAGAATGGAGCCCGCGCGGGGTGATTAGAAAGGCCGGGGTGTGAGAGAAGATGAGACCAAGTTGATCACGCTGGCACATGCACGGACTAGCTAGCGAGCCTTCTGAGGGCGGCAGTTGGAGCCGAGGTGCGGAAAGTAGTGGAATCAAAGGGAGGAGGGTTTTCTTTGCAAGGGGCTGGAAGTGGCAGGGCGAGGATGGAGGAGTGACAGGGGTAAAGACAAGGCAGTTGGACATGTCACTGTGAAGCTGTTGAGATCGACGTTGGACGTTGCTCGTTGTGGTTTAGCTTGCGACTGTTCTCCGCCTTGGAGATGGAGCCCAGGTACAGCTTCTGAGATGTGATTATCAGTTGGAATCGGTGTAAGTTGGGAATATCTCGAAATATGAAGTCTTTGGGCCGATTTGTACAATTACAATTGTCATTTGTGTGAAATATATTTTAAATGATTCACGCCAGGGGCAATGTCTGGTGTTATTGACCATCTGGGTTGAATTACCAACATCTTGAATCTCTGCTTGACATCATGTCTTCCTTACTCTATTCTCCAGTCATCGAGCACATCTCTCGAGTAGAACGAATTGTTCTATCGCCCTATCTTTCTGTTCCGCTGCTTCTGGCAACAGTCTATGCCCCTAAGACTGTGAGCAACATCCTCACCTCGATTGCCAGCAAACTCCCACAAAATGCTGCAGTTACCCTAAACCTCGCAACCGTCAAAGCGGCGTTGCAGGTTCTAGCTGCCCTCAGCATCGTCAAGCGCATCAACCAGTTTCTCAACACAATGGCACATAACTCCTGGCGTATCACAACTGCCGGAGACTGGGACTGGCCGAACGAGATTGCTGTTGTCACTGGCGGCTGTAGCGGAATTGGGCTATGCATTGTGCAGAGACTTGTCAAGATGGGCGTTCATGTTGCTGTACTGGATGTACAGAGCCTGCCAAAAGAACTGCAAGACAACCCGCTTATCAATTACTATTATTGCGATGTCACTACGGCAGAGTCTGTGGCAGAGGCAGCTGATGCTGTCCGTCGCGAACTAGGACATCCTTCCATCCTGATTAACAACGCTGGCATTACCAAACCAATGCCCATTCTCAAGATGACCGAGTCGTTCCTTCGAAGAATTATGGGCGTTAACCTCATATCATTGTGGTTCACGACTCAGCAATTCCTCCCAAGAATGATCCAACTCAACAAGGGCCATGTAGTCACGGTCGCAAGCATTGCATCTTTCGTTGCGCTGGCTACTGGAGCAGACTACTCCGCTACCAAAGCCGGTGCCCTATCGTTCCACGAGTCACTTGCAAGCGAAATCAAGCACTTCTACAAAGCTCCCAAAGTGTTGACAACAGTTGTTCATCCCAACTTTGTCAGAACGCCACTTGTGGAAGACTTTGTTGATCGTCTGGAACGATCTGGAGTTCGACTACTGACGCCAGATGTAATCGCCAAAGAAGTCGTTGACCAAATCCAGAGTCGACGGGGAGGACAGCTGATTATTCCAAAGTCGGTGTCGGTGATTTCAGGAATCAGAGGTTGGCCTACGTGGCTGCAGGAGCTGTTACGAGATGCCATTGGAAAAGCAGCTTGAGGAGTGCAGATGGATCAGGAACGGTCTGGAACTATAGGCTCTGAGTTCTCACTGCAGAGTTTCCCGAGATATGTAAAGTTAGAAGAGTCACTAGGTTGCAGATTATTCTTAGGAGCCGCAACGTATGTCGAGCAAGAGAGTTGCTTGAGCGAAATTAGTGTAACTCTAGAAAGTATCATGACTATTAGAATGCATCATGAAAGCTTACTACGAGCTGTAAACGAGGCACTTATTTAGTATTATTTATCAAGCTTGGTTAGATCCTGCGTCGCTCGAGTTCGGTGAATATATATGTAAGCAGTGCCTCCCCAGTCATTCGTACCAAGTCATTCACAGATCCATTTTCAGTTATATATCACCCAAAATATCACCACCATACTCAGTCTTCACTATGGCTGCAATCTCTCTCCTCAAAACAATGTATGACTATATCTACGCTATAATACTCTCACCCTTTTTACTCTCCCACTTCTTATTCGATGTCATCCTCTGCGTATTCCCCCAGGGTCGACCATCACGACAATGGTCCCTTAACCAAGCTGTCCGGATGCGGGTCGTTAGGCTTTTACTTCTTTACTGGTCACTTGTGAAAGCTGGCGACCGATTGACCTTTCGCGAAGGACGAGAGAAGAACCGGTTCGAAGTTGTGGCTCCCCAGTCTCGCAAGCTCTATAGAGGCATTTTATCCGACTACAATGTCCAGCCTAGCAGGTTGGGTATGACCTGGACGCCTTCGAAACCACCAACTGCAGGTCTGGTCAGCCCTGGAATGACTGTTGCTTTGCACTTTCACGGAGGTGGTTTCGTCATTGGAAATGGTCGTGACGAAGACACTGGTTATCTGGCAAAGACGCTCATTAGACACATGGGATGTACTCATGTATGCACTCCGCAATATCGTCTCTCGAGCGGCAAGAATGGGCACTTTCCCGCTCCATTGCAGGATGCTCTGACGGCATATATGTGTCTGATCAGGACGAAAGGCATCCCTGCCAGCCAGATTATCCTCTCTGGCGATTCAGCAGGAGCGAATATGGCTTTGGCTCTGGTACGATACATCCACGATTACGGCAGACTTGACGAGATACCCCTCCCAGGAGCCATGACTCTGTGGTCTCCATGGGTTGATGTTGCTGGTGCTCTAGAACAAGATGCCACGCAATCACCCAATTACAAGACCGACTATCTTAACATGCACTTTGCACGATGGGGCGCCATGACAATCTCCAACTTTGGCGCAGTCGACCCAGCAGGTCCTTATCTATCACCCCTACGAAACCCCTTTGAGCTGGGAGATTCCATTCCTGTGTATGTCCACGCGGGAGGGAGCGAGGTCCTGCGCCATGACATTGAGAACTTTTGTCAAGTATACCAGAAACATGGCTGGGAGATACATCTGGACATTTCTGAGGGGTGTCCTCATGACATTCTTTTGTTGGGAGATAGAATTGACTTTGCTACCGAGGCAGAAACGGCGGCAGAACATGCGAAGCAATTTTTGGTGCAGCGGGGGATGAATCTTCGCAACTAAACATGAGACCTCGGCTGGGATTTGCTTGTAAGGAAGCTAGTAATAAATGTCCGTAGTATTTGATAGTTGCGTAATTTCACATGTCATTACAATCTGTATCTGTTATTCTTCATACTGCAAGTAAACATTCTTGATGATCTGCACGCCAACACCCTGAGCCGAGTAGAACGTTTCCAACGCTTAACCTAACTTACGGGTTCAATTTTGACAGATTAGGTGTCGTAACCACGTTCGTCTCGGACATTCTTTTGACAGGACTTTACTCACCTCGAAACGCTGCAACTAGATGTTCTCGTCCAAACCCTTACCATTTGCGGTTTAGCTTGCGATTCTCAACAAGGGAGTGGGACGCAGATCTTTGCTCCCTGCACCGTCACGTTTCTCGGAAGCTATTCCGTAGTCAACCACGCTACTCATGATGCTTGTGGCATGAGGCCATGAAAAAACGATGACGCATTTGCCGAGGTTTGGAAGTCATTTGTCAGGAGAGGTAAAAAACCATAGATTTTAGAATCACTGAATATGAGCTGTGTATATCGCAGACCTTCATCTGCAGCACATTCCTTTTATCCATCACCAAAAGTTGACCTGCCCATTGCCAACAGTTATCGACTACTATATCACCATGAACAGCTTAGACGAGAAAAACTATTTTGACGTTATCATCGTCGGTGCCGGCATCTCAGGCATCAACACCGCATATCGTCTCCAAACCGAAGGACCTCCCGGTCTAACTTATGCCATCCTCGAAGGTCGCGACTCCATCGGCGGCACATGGGATCTCTTCAAGTATCCCGGCATACGATCCGACTCGGATATTTTCACCTTTGGCTTCCCCTGGAGCCCCTGGAAACATAATGAGTCCCTGGCTGCGGGGGATAAGATCAAGAGCTACATGATCGATTCCGCGAGGGAGACTGGCATCGATCACCATATCATCTACAAGCACCCTGTGTCAGCAGCGAACTGGTCGTATGAGAAGAAGCGATGGGAGTTGCAGGTTAATCGACCTGGCGATGAACAACCGGTCACCTTTCGAGCTCGCTTCTTGCTCCTCGGTACTGGCTACTACGACTACGAGAAGCCTCTAGAAGCTATAATTCCCGGCATCGAGCGGTTTCAAGGCAAACTCATCCATCCTCAGTTCTGGCCAAAGGACTACGACTACACCAACAAAAATGTGGTCATTATTGGAAGCGGTGCTACTGCTGTGACGATCCTCCCATCCATGGCCGATCGAGCGAAACGCGTTACCATGCTGCAAAGAAGCCCAAGTTATATCTTCCCCCTTCCGTCAACCACCTTCCTCACCAGACTTTTGTTTATGCTCTTCCCCATCAACGTCGCCATATACATCAACAGAGTCTTATGGCTGTTCAGGAGCTATTTAACAACTCTATTCTGCAAGAAATGGCCCAGTCTGGCAAAGAAAGTAATCAAGCATGTCACGATCAAGCAGCTGCCTCCTGATGTTAGCTGGGATCCTCACTTCAAGCCCCGGTACAACCCCTGGGAGCAACGGTTCTGCGCGTGTATGAACGGGGACTTTTTTGCTGCCATTCGCTCCGGCAAAGCAGATATTGTTACAGACACGATCAAAACTGTTACGGAGAATAGCATCGAGCTTGAGTCTGGGAATGTGCTGTATCCCGACGTCATCATCACGGCTACCGGCCTAAAGTTGCGCTTTGGAGGCGGCATCAAGTTCAGCATCGACGGGGAACCCTTCAAAGTATGCGACAAGTTCGCCTGGAAAGCAGCCATGCTCCAAGACGTCCCCAACCTGTTCTTCATCACGGGCTACGAGAATGCATCATGGACTCTGGGAGCAGACGTCAGCGCCCGACTCTTTATTCGCATCCTCAAGAGGATGTTGGATCGTGGTGCAAATGCTGTGGTCCCGCGATTGACCCCAGACAAGGCCATGCCGGTCAAGCCCATGATGAGCCTGACCTCGACATATCTGAAGAATGTTGGGTCTGTTTTTCCCAAGGGAGGAACGGGGCTATGGAGTCCAAAGACGAACTACTTTGCTGATATGGCTGGAGCAAGCTGGGGAGACATTTCGACCGATTTGGAGTATATCCGATGAATGGCCCATGATGTAGTTTGCATTATTCTATAGAGTCTTAAATACGTATTTTTCTGTGGTTTACTGTTGCGGCTTATTTGCAATATAGTTAAGCCGCCTCAGAGTAAATAATTAGCTATAGTGAAGATTGTGCCTAGTAAACAGACAGACTTCGTTCTTTGAGCTGGTCCATCCTTATCTGTACAATGCCTTCTCATTATCTTCTCAACTACAGGGGCATAGAGAATTAGGTCTCCGTTGACTAAAACTCCAGATCCTTGACCAGTTGAGAGCTATACGAAGGTGAATTCAACAGAATGACATCAACGCCTACTAGCCGCCTTCCTACACACTTCACCGAAGCATGTGCAACGTATCACTATCATGACACCCATACAATCTACCTCAGATCTATATGACGTCTTCCCCGCACATGCTCAGCTGCTTCATGCGGGGTGCATTAGCCCCAGATCGCATGGCTTGCGAGCACCGCATCTGAGTGCATGGCCACAGCTTTGATCGTCATGGTACGTATTGACAGTTTTCCTATTTGGTGACCACCTTCCGATGTTGCAGCCCAAATCGATCATCGTTAGACTAGTATAGTCATATGCAAAGTAAAGGAAGACAATATGGAAGGCGTTGGTAGTTTCGGTCGACGACGACACATCTGTAATCTCGGTTGTTTCTTGTGATAACACAAATATCGTGCATCAATCACGATCGTTTGTCGCGGCTTCAATCATCAGATAATTGTATATGTTGGATTGCAATGAACATAGTCATCACGCACTCTGTGAACCAGTCTTTCTCTACCATTAGCTCACTCAATCTCAAAATGTCTACACCAGCAGAACCAGGCACCCTCGGCAACCTCACCGCCAAGGAAGAAAAGTGTCTCCAGGAAGCATGGGCACATATCCTCCGACTCTGTGGACACCAAAACATCTGTCATGATTTCCCAGACAGAAACGACGAGTTCCTTCGACTGCTCAAGAACAAATCCCCTGAGCATATCAGCCAGAATCTGTGGGGTTCGATCCTTGCTGATCACCCCGATACTACAATTCTTCGATTCCTCCGTGCTCGCAAATGGGACGTTGGTAAAGCTATGCACATGTTTGTGTCCTTCCTCAACTGGCGTGATGAGAGACACGTTCAGAAAGCCATCATCGAGGAGGGTGAAGGTGTTGGCTTGAAGGATTCACTGAGTGTTGATGAAGAAGCGTTCTTGATGCAGTACCGCTCTGGAAAGAGCTATGTCAGAGGCACCGACAAAGACGGCCATCCGGTGTATATCATCAAAGCCCGTCTTCATGATCCTCATAAACAGTCGACAGAAGCCATGGAGGCATATACCTTGCACAACATCGAGACTCTCAGAATATTGGCACGGGAGCCTTATGATAAAGTCTGTCTCATTTTTGATCTCACTGGGTTTGGGTTAAAGAATATGGACTTTCACCTTGTCAAGTTCCTAATCCAAATTCTGGAGACAAGGTACCCGGAGACTCTGGCAGTGGTGCTTGTTCATAACGCACCGTTCATATTCTGGGGTAAGTGTCACCAGTTGATAACTCGGTTATGCTCTAACTTGTCATAGGTGTTTGGAGTATCATCAAGCACTGGCTAGATCCTGTTGTAGCCGCCAAGATTCACTTCACAAACGGCACCAAAGGACTGCTCCAATACATTTCGAAGCAAGACCTACAGAAGTCCTTCGGCGGCGATGACGACTACGAGTACAAATATGTCGAGCCAGTTCCGGGGGAGAACGAGAAGATGAAGCTGGAAGAAAAAAAGGTCAAGATCCAGGCTGAGAGAAAGGAACTGATTGACCAGTTCAACAGACTAACAGCAGAATGGGTGACCCTTGAACCACAATTCGTTCTAAGCAAGGAAAAGAATTCAGAGAGACATGAAGTGGTCAAGCAATTGCAGGATAATTTCTGGAAACTTGACCCGTATGTCAGAGCGAGCACTTACTATCATCGAGTTGGAGTGATCAACAGAATGGGCAGTGTCGATTTCAAGGCAGCAAGATAATTAGAGAGAGTAGAGGAGAACGATAGAATGAATGATGCTTGTAATTGCTGTCTTGAAAATCCTCATTAAACCTTGCTGGGTAGCGTGACCTGAGCGTAGCAGCGACGCTACAACCCTGGTAAACCTTCATGACGGGGAACACGATAGAAAGGAGTCAGTCAAATCTGGCCAACGTGTGAAAGATCGGAAAAATCGAGTGCTTCCTCAAATCGTCGACTATTACGATTAGACGGCCAGACACTTTTTGCCGCACTCAAACCGACATCGACCGTTTGGAACTTTCTCCAAACACATCCTGAAAGGAGGGTGTCGACACTCCAAAGGGTGCTCGGTCCTCAAAGTGATCCGCACTCAAAGCAGGATAGTTTACGAGCTGCAGGGTTACAGCTGTTCCCCCCCCTATTACCCCGGACAACAAGGACGCTGTAGCCGAGAAAAACGCGGGGGAAAGGACGGGCCTTGCAGTAAATCCTTTCCCTGTTTTGAACAACAGGGCTTGCAACTTGTACAGGGGTTATTCCCCCCTGGTCGTTGGACTCTGCAAGGATATCGCGGAATGCTCAAACCAATCACGACATGTACATATAAGCTAATGAAGCCTAATCAGTTCAAACGAGACTTTGATAGCTGAGTGACTCTGTTGGAGTCGCATGCAGTTGAGGGATAAATGAGCTTTGCGATAACCTTGTCGTTCACAGCCTTCCCAAGCTCCCTTACCGTGACAGACACTGCCTCACGTTGACTGCTTTGTTGAAACACCACCGCAGTCATCATGAGGTTCTCAAGAATTCTTCTTGCGGCAGTGATGCCCTTTGGTATCGCTCACGCCGGCTCCATCAAGAAGGTCTCGTCTCCTGAATTGTCAAGCCAACTCGTCGAGCTACTGGAGAAGCACAACCTTGCGCTTGTTCCTCGATCTGAACTCACAGACGCGCTCAAAGAGCTCAATGTCTTGCTCAAGAGTCATCAAATCCCCCGAGCACCTGTTATACTCAAACGACAGAATGGTACATCAAGCACTGGCTCAAGTTCAGACTCAAGCTCCGACTCCGACTCGGATTCCAGCTCCGACTCTAGTTCTGATGATAAAAGCTCCGCCCAGACAATCTCGATTCCGGGGCTGGACGGACTTGGTGATCTGACGGGTGCATTGGGCGATTTAACAGACCTTCTGAAGGCTCTTGGGGAACTTCTCACACCGGAGTTTCTTCAAGGCTTCCAAGATGCTATGGTTTATCTGGCACAGACCTTACAGCCGCCTGCTCCCAAACAGATCAGGAGTATCTTGTCCCAGGCTGGACCTCTTTTGGATCTTGTGGGCGAGTTGGACCTCAAAGGCCTCATCGATCAGATCAAGGATGTCGACATTGCCGGTATTGTTTCGAAGGTGCTCAAGCTCTTGACGGACGAGAATCTCACCAACATCGATGGCCTTCTCACCAACGGCGCCGCTCTCCTGACGTCCCAATTCGTCAAAGAGACCAAATCACTTATTGGCGATGTCTCACCCCTCATTGACCAGCTGTCTCCCTTGCTCAAGAAGCTCACAGATCTCGACATTGACGGCATTCTTCAAGCTCTGGATCCACTCCTTAATAAGGCCGCAATTCAAGATGTTGTGTCCTTGGTCAAGAACGCTGGAAATCTCTTGACTGCCAAGACAGTTGACCAACTTCAAGGACTTGGAGAAGTCGGACCGATCATCAAAGATATTGCTCCGCTGTTGCAAGAGCTCACGAAACTGAACCTTGAAGACGTCCTTAAGTCGCTGCAGCCGCTCTTAAAGGACGATTCTATCAAGGGTATAGTGAGCTTGCTGAAGAATGCGGAAACTCTCTTGACGGCCAAGTTTGTGGATCAAACACAAGATCTCATTGGTGCGGCGTCACCGCTGATCGACAAGTTGAACGATGTTGACTTGAAGGGTGTTCTCGATGCTCTGAGTCCGATTCTAAAGAAGGACGCTATTCAAGGTCTTGTTGAGCTCTTAAATAACGCCGAAGACCTCTTATCAAAGGACAGCGTGAAGAGTATCAAGACGCTCCTATCCAATGCCTCACCATTGATCGACAAACTGAACGATGTCGACCTCAAGGGTGTTCTTGACGCATTGAGTCCTATTCTGAAGAAGGAAGCTATCCAGGGCGTCGTTGGCCTACTTAATAATGCTGCAGATTTGCTCACAAAAGATACTGTCAAGAGTATCAAGACACTCTTGTCCGAGGCATCCCCGTTGATTGACAAGTTGAACGATGTCGATCTCAAGGGCGTTATTGACGCATTGAGTCCTATTTTGAAGAAGGAGGCCATTCAAGGTGTTGTTGGTTTGTTGAACAACGCTGAGGATCTGTTGACAAAGGATACGGTGAAGAGTATCAAGACCTTACTATCTGAAGCCTCCCCATTGATCGACAAGTTGAACGACGTCGACCTTAAGGGGGTCCTTGATGCCTTGAGTCCTATCTTGAAGAAGGAAGCAATACAGGGTGTGGTAGGACTGCTAAACAACGCTGAAGACTTGTTATCGAAGGAGACGGTCAAGAGCATCAAGACTCTTCTCAATGAAGCCTCGCCGCTGATTGAAAAGCTATCAGACATTGATCTGAAGGGTGTCCTTGATGCACTAAGTCCAATCCTCAAGAAAGAAGCTATTCAGGGTCTTGTAGGCCTGTTGAATAATGCAGAGGACTTGCTTAGCAAGGAAACCGTCAAGAGCATCAAGACTCTTCTGAATGAAGCGTCGCCCCTGATTGACAAACTGTCCGAGATTGATCTCAAAGGCATACTGGATGCTCTCAGCCCTATTCTGAAGAAGGAAGCGATCCAGAATCTGGTCGGACTGTTGAACAACGCTGGAGACCTCTTGAGCAAGGAAACTGTGAAGAGTATCAAGACGCTGCTGAACGAAGCATCGCCTCTCATTGATAAACTGGCCGACATTGACCTCAAGGGTCTCCTGGATGCACTTAGCCCGATTCTGAAAAAGGAGGCGATTCAAACGCTCGTCGGGTTGTTGAACAATGCTGGAGACTTGTTGTCTAAAGAGACAGTCAAGAGCATCAAGACCCTCTTGAACGAAGCGTCACCCTTGATCGAGAAATTAGCCGACATTGATCTCAAGGGTCTCCTCGATGCGCTCAGTCCTATTCTCAACAAGAAGGCTATCCAGGGTCTTGTCGCGTTGCTGGGCAATGCCGAGGATCTCCTGTCGAAGGAGACCGTCAAGAGCATCAAGAGCTTGTTGTCTAGTGCATCACCTTTGATTGACAAGTTAGCGGACCTCGACATCAAAGGAATCCTTGACGCACTTGAACCACTTCTCACCAAGAACTCGATTGAAGGCATCGTGGGTCTTCTCAAGAATGCAGAGTCACTTCTTGATAAGGAGGCTGTCAAGGACATCAAGTCACTCCTCACAAGTGCGGGTCCGCTCATCGCCAGTCTGGACAAGATCGACCTGGCTGGCGTTCTTGACGCGCTGGCACCTATCCTCACCAAAGACTCAATTAAGGGCATCGTCGGTTTGTTACGCAACGCCGAGAATCTCTTGACCGAGAACTTCGTATCGGAAATCAAGAACCTCATATCCAAGGCCAGTCCATTGCTGAGCAGCTTGGGCAAGATTGATCTCAAGGGAGTTCTCGATGCCCTTGCACCACTCCTTACCAAGGATTCAATCAAGGGCTTACTCGGCCTTCTTGACAATGCGGAGAACCTACTCAGTAAAGACTTTGTCTCACAGACCAAGTCACTCATTTCGAAGGCCTCACCACTCCTTGACAGCCTGGACAAAGCAGATCTCAAGGGACTCCTTGACCAAGTTGGCCCACTCCTCAATGAAGTCAGCAAGCTGAAGCTAGCAGACCTACTCAACGCAGTCCGTCCTCTTCTCACCAAGAAGTCTATCCAGGGTATTATCGGCCTCCTTGAAAATGCCGAGACTTTCCTTACCAAAGACTTTGTTTCTCAAACGAAGTCTCTCATCTCAAAGGCATCGCCACTGCTCACTAGTTTGGACAAGGCAGATCTTAAGGGACTACTTGATCAGGTTGGGCCGCTCTTGAATGAAGTCAGCAAGCTGAATCTCGCGGACCTACTGAGTGCAGTACGTCCCTTGCTCACCAAGGACTCCATCCAGGGCATTATTGGACTTCTTGGGAACGCTGAAAACCTCCTCACTAAAGACTTCGTCGCCCAAACCAAGTCTCTTATTTCCAAGGCATCACCACTACTCAACAGTCTGGACAAGGCCAACATTGAAGACTTGTTGGATCAGGTTGGCCCTCTCCTGAAGGAACTTGGAAAGCTTGACCTTGAGGGCTTATTGAACGCCGTGGCACCGTTACTCACGAAGGACTCCGTCAAGGGCATTATTGGATTGTTGGACAATGCCGAGGACCTTCTGACTCATAAGTTTGTCAATGAGACCCAGACGCTGATTACTGGCGCGGTACCTTTGATTTCTTCGTTGAGCAAGGTTGATCTTCCTTCCCTCATCGACCAGCTCTCCCCATTGCTCAAAGAGATTGGAAAGATTGACCTTGTCAAACTTGTTCAGAAGGTGTTGCCCCTTCTTGATGAGGTTAGCGACCTGGATATCAAGGGTATATTCGATGCTATATCACCTCTGTTATCACCCAAGGGTGTCAAGGGTATTATTGATCTACTTGAAAATGCTGAGGATCTTCTTACACCCAAGTTTGTCAACCAGACACAGACGCTCATTGGTGAAGCACTGCCGTTGATATCAGCGCTGGGAGACATCGATCTCAAGAAGCTCATCAAACAGCTACAGCCTCTACTGGAAGCACTTGGGGAAATCGACTTGAAGGATCTGATTGAGAAGGTCAAGCCGCTATTGAATGCTCTCATGAAGATCGATCTTGTCAAGCTCGTCCAGAAGATTCTTCCACTACTCGACACTTTGGAACAACTTGATCTTGAAGGATTGATTAACGCCTTGAAGCCACTACTCACACCTCAGTCTATCAAGGGTATACTGGGACTACTGGATAATGCTGAAGATCTCCTCACCGACAAATTCGTCAATCAGACTCAGACACTCATTTCAGGGGCAGTACCTTTGATCCAAGTCCTGGACAAGGTTGACATCGAAGGACTGTTCCAGATTATCAAGCCTCTGCTAGAAGAGCTTGAGGGAATCGACCTGTCTGGCATTGTCGACGCACTAAAACCTCTCCTCAATGCACTGAAGAAGATTGATATTAAGGGTATCGTCGATCAGGTCCTGCCATTCCTCACGCCCAACGCTATCAAGGGTTTGTTAGTGCTCGCGGGCAACGCAGAAAATCTACTGAGCAAAGCATTCGTGGATCAAGTATCGGAGCTTATAGGAGACGCAACACCAGTAAGTACAATCACTGCTTCTGAAGAAAACGTAAACTAATTCAATTATCTAGCTGGTCGCTACTGTAGCAGATCTCGTCCATGCTGTTCTCAAGGAGCTCATGGGAAGAAGTTAGTGAAGGACATAATGTTGGTGTATTTAGTTAATAATCAAGTGATGCCTGTAATGAGAAGGATTTCTACGTATACGATACCCGTGAAGGATGAGAGATGTAAAGTTGGTTTATTCTAGTTATGCAAATGTCCGAACATATTCTATCTTTCAAGTTTGATGTCATAAAACCATTCGATTATCCTTTCGATGTGACTTTGAACTGAGCCAGATCGTGAAAGAAGAATGTAGCTGTTGGAATACGGAATACTAGCCATGCCAGAATCCATGACAGCTTCTAGCATTGACAATGTCCTCAACATCGTCAATACAACATACGTCAATTTTCAGCTGCAATGAGCATCTCCTGGACCTGAACTCTACCGAGGATATCGCAACCTAAGCCCGTTAAGGTTTCACCAAAGAGGTTGCCTGTGCACACTCTACGACGCCGTAAGGATGAGGGGTAGCATTTGGTCATGTGTCCTTGTGTCTGTTGTTGGGTTAACTTGTATTGAAAGCTTGTGCTGAGATGGTTACATAGCGCAATAACCCCGCATGACGATCCGAACTTGTACGCCAGGGACCCTTGCATATATTGGTTGAGTGTGTGGGCTGCAATATGAGAAGTGACTACATATCAGGTTGTAATTGCGTCAAGCCCTTGTGTAGCTGGCATCGTAATATGATAAACTTCACTGCATCCTGGCGAGCAAACGATCAGTCTCAAAACGAAGCCTCTAGAGCAACAATGCACGGATAAATACTATGAGACGGGGAATCTCCGCATCAACAGACTTATCGCCCTTGCAAACCTAACACAGGAAGAAGCCTCGGTCTACCTTTCCCCTGTCCAGCCCTTTCTGTCTCTCCCTTAGAGAAGACTTCACTGATAACGCGGGCCATTTCACTTAGCAGAGTCACAAATTCAACATGTCTACAGAAAGAGAGGTGGCATCAGGGGCGGTTGAAACACATGAGGAGGCTAATGATAACACACAAGAAGCACCAGTCGATGGCCAGAGCGATAATGGCTCAACACGCGACCTTGTTCGCGATGAGAAAGCAGGTCCCCCTTTAAGTAAGAGGGCAAAGGTGAAGAGACATTGTGGGCGGTTCAAATGGTGGTATTTGGCAGGATTCCTCATCTTTCTAGCAATTCTATTGCCGCTGCTGTATGTTCATTCCACAAGGATGAGAGGGCCAGTGTCTGACATGCCATAGATTCACAGTCATTATCCCAGCAATCATCCAGAGTATACTCAATAGTCAGAAACTACCTATCGATGGCGGTGCCCTTCAGGTACTCACCCCGAACCAGCTCAACATGAGTATAATTAGTTCGTTGAAATCACCGATAGCGGCAACTCTCAAGCCAGTCGATTTGGCTCTTTACAACAAGGAGACAAATCCTGAGTCCTCGTTCATGAAACTCCGTATCCCAGAACTGCACATCCATCACAAGACGCCTCTCGTCATTACGAATCAGACACTGCTGGTGACCAACGAGACGGAGCTCATCATCTGGTTCAATCGCTTCTTTGACCAGGTTGAGGTTGAACTATCCCTCAAGGGCAAGCCGGGTATTGATCTCGGTGCTCTCAAGTACCACCGTACTCTGAAGAAGACGGTTGAGATTCCATGTCTCAATTACCTCGATGGCTTCGGTCTCAAGGAACTCGACTTTATGCTTCAGTCGAACAGAACTACAGAGTACAACATGAAGGGGAACCTCAACATTCCCAACGCTGGAGTACTTACTCTTGGTCTCGGAAACTTGACTTTTAATTTAGTCTCTGGCGACATAAATCTAGGTTTGATTCATCTTGACGACTTACAGCTCAGGCCTGGGAACAACTCAGTCCCCTTTAGGGGCAATCTGTATTTCGACCAGCTCGTCCCCAATCTCTCAGAAGTTCTGGACAGTCAGAAAGGGCCTCTCAGCAATGGATATCTGGAGTTCAACGCAACGGGAAACTCTACCACCGTGAACGGGAAGCATATCAAGTATATCGAGGGCGTCCTGAACCGGAAGCGCATCAGGTTTACTGTTCCTGTCATCACACTGCTGGGCGATGTTGTAGGTGGACTATTGGGAGCAGATCAGAGTTCTCTTTTGGATATCTTTGGCGGAGCGGTTGGAAATTCGACTTTGTTTGAACATTTACTCAGTCACTGGGAGAATACCGATACGAATACGGGAAACGAGAAGAGGGGTTTGATGAAGAGAGAAAAGTCAAGTAGGTTTTGGCTGTGGAATCTTTTGAAGCTTGGGCTAAGTAGGAAGGGTTTATAATTATGTGTATAATATGGAATGTTTATGATCTTTCCCATACTTGTCAAGACATCATGACCTGGAAATGATTCACTCAGTGACGTCGAATTCTGCTTATCACTGCCAATGCGACTTTTTTACGCCTTTGTCCACATTGTAGTCATTCCCTGCATCATCTTTCCTCCATGGCAGTAGTCTCCATCTCAACATCTATACGACCGACTTTCCCTCGCCCTCGAAACAACCTCGGTATCTGCTAGGACCACCAGAGCAAGCCTACCAACCGTTTCCGTCGGCTCAACGTCTCCCATCTTGACCATCGTGTTTCCCAGAGCTGCTGACACCGATTCTCATGAGGGCCAGACCAAAAGTCCCAAGTATATCCGGCAACAATATCTTGTGGCGCAAGACTATCACAGCGATAGCTATGATGAACAGCAGGCCAGACAATAGATAACAAAACAGTCCAAAATAGGTGGAACCGCAGAACTGGCGTTGCTTTTATTGTGTTGGTCTTGACCTTTTCGACGGCGATGAAGGTAGAGTTCCCAAGAGCCACATTCCCGACAACGACATCATACGACGTCGTCAAAAGTAACTGCGTATTGAGAAGCTGTGAATATCCAGCCTCGAATCTTTCTCTCATCCATCCATCGTCAAGAGCATCGCTGCTTTTACCCATCACTATTGATGGGTCAAATTCAGAGATGAATTGTTTCCTGCCGTATAGATTAAGGACTGTCCACCTATGATGAAGATGAAGATTCGGGTCCTGCCAGCTTGCGACTGCTGAACAAACCCGGCCTTGACACAGGTATTTGGCCTGGACATACTCAATCTACATGTTGCATTCGGCATACAATCTCTCAGTTTCTCAGGACAGGCATCGTGGCTCGCGAATGCCCTCTTTGTCGTGTTCAGTGTCGTAAGGCAGAGAGAGGGCAAGATAGTAGTAACTGTTCGGGACTACGCTGGTTCATTCGCAATCAAGAGTATGGGTCAGGTTCTGAAGTACCTGATCATCGGCCTTTACGGTGTACCTACCCTTTCCTGCGTTGTTTTGGAATCGAGGGCAGCACAAAAGTCACATAAGAACACGAGATAACGAAGCTCGTATTACCCGCGGATGGTAGCCCTGAGGCTGGAACATCGCCGTGTGACGAGTACGTGATCTCCGTATTGTTTCGTATCTCGACCCAACCCGTATCTGACTCGACTGTTTGAGGCGACAGTGTCGGCAAGCGTACGTTACCCCATAGTTCCTGGTACACATCGACAAGGAAAGCATTGGAAAGTATAGCGGACATAACTGTCAATCTTAGGGAGATCCGTTTGACTTTTTCCACGTACATATGTCAAGTTGTGGTGCCATCTGGACGTGAAAGTAGTTTCAAGAGCGGACGGGTAAGTGAAGAGGACTTGAGAGGAGATTGGTGTGAGGGGGACTGCGCATAAATTCGGGAAGTGAATTGGATGAAGAAACGGCTGGTGGGAGAGTCAAGGACAGGAACCAACGGGGCTATTTATGTCCGAGTCACCTGAAATCGCACAGGCATCACGGGTAAGACATGCTATTTTTACTTCAAGCCAGTTGTAAAGATGCTTCTTAAAATATCCAAACGAAGTATTCCGATTCACCACCTAGCTGCTTCTCGTAGCCCATTTTACGACTTGGTCTTGCACATTGTGCAGCCTTAATCTTTCAGTTACTTGGCAGGGAGACTGGCAGGCTTTGCTAATATCTCAGCCTGACCTTGAATCAAGCAGGGTTCAAAGTCTAGGGGAGAGATGTATGTGGGGATATATAATGCGTAAGGATTGGCGATAGAAGTTTAGGTAAATCAGGACGTAAAAGGGCCAGACGAGACAAATGGGAGGTAGTAAAATTTATATCTTCCAATATGCTGATGAAGGCCAGCCCTGAAAGGTAACAGGTGAAGGCATTGTCAAATATGATAAGCACAACGACCAGAAATGAGCACGGAATGTAGACGATGTCGTCTCAAAAGGGGAAAACGCACGTAGGGGACTGGACATTTTGACATTGACAAAATTCACAAAATGTAACATGAGATGATAACCATTTCCTACTAAGTTTATGACACTCTAGATACTCGGCTGATGTAACAGGGCCACTGCTGCGACTATCTTGCCATCATGACGCCCATAACAAAGTCAATAGTGATATCAACTGTGCACTGCCCTGATCCATATAGACCATACAGAGTGATCCTTATCAATACCAGTATGCTGAGGCTACTCCATTGTCCATGTGCCATGTGAAACTGTATCAACTCCGATCAATCTCAACATCGCTTTACCATAGCCAGTCCATCGTCAACTTTCTAAGCAGAAGGAGCATTGACATAGCACAAAACCCATCCAAGGTCAACAGAGTTAGTGCTAATCAAAGCATCCTTCTTGGCCGTGAACTCAGTACTTCCAGGCTGCAGTCCGTACTTGTCCTTGTACATCTGGCAAGTGATGTCATCAAGGTCAGGGGTCTCGATACCGGGAACGTTGGACCAGACGCGAGCGATCTGCAGCTCGGTGATCTTGATGTTCTTTTGGGTCGTGAGCTTGCCGAGGGGCACGTTAAGAGGGCTGGTACTAGACTCTCCGTCGAGAGGGTCGTTGACAGTCATGATGGCGACAACGGCCTGGCGGGCTTCCCTGGTTTCAATGTCGGTAGGGACAGCTTGGACCGAGGCGGCGAGGGCGGCGAGGCCAGCGAAGATGGTAGTGAAGTGCATGATTGTGGTTGTTTGTTTGGTTTGTGAGTTTGAGTGATGTTTTGTATGATTGAATGCTGTGTTTTGATGTCTGTTTCAAAGGTGGGATGGAATCCTATTTATAGCTGAGTATTCTCGCCTTCTTGTCTATTTGATCCCTGGCTATTCACATTCATACAGGGCTTTCACCGAATTCTCGTGTTGTAGCCCACAGTAAGCGCTCCTCGGGCACCATATGCCTGCAACACCTGTGATGAGCCTCAATCGAACTGTATCCAGAATCCCGAGATCCGTCGGGGCTCAGCAACGGCACAGTATCCCCACGATGCCATGTGAGTCTCGGCAATTTCCCAATTTGGGCCACCAAAAATGTCGAATGTGCAATTTGTACACGCGTACGAGTTCCTGCAACAGAATGGACATGTCAATAAGCGGGTGTCTCTAATAATTTTTTTATTTTTTTTCATGATCACGCAGCTGATAGGTTACTTTACTCGTCAATCAGCAACACGAATATCCTCAGCTGTTCTGCGTAGTATATGTTATTCACGAGAATAGGTGTTAGTGAATCAGAATACCTTGTCCGTATTGATCATACGTTTTAGATGCCCGCTTACACTATAGTGAGGCTATGTTGATGCATATAGGTAGCCCCAGCTATGCTGTAGGGTGGGTAAGCACAAACTGCGCCCCTGCATGGCTAGCAAATAAGCTTGTTTATGTGACAGGCAGCTTTGCGATCCGTGACCAATTCAATTCAAGTCTTGCATATCATCCTGCCTTCCATGCGAGTCCAGCTGGTCAGGTCTTCTTATATCACTATAGTATTCAAGCCCAGCCTGCCAAGTTATGCGTTTTCGAGCCTTACAAGTTGATGAATGATGTAATTTTCAACGTATGTGACGGAGATTTCTTGTTCTGGTTGCGACAACAGTAGGACACCTGTTAAAGGGGTTGCTATCAGTTTCTGGAAGTCGTATAGCATGGGGATAGGTAACAAGAGAATAGAATGCAAAAAAGAAAGCTTTGAGAACTTTTGTTTTGCCCAGGTTCTCAGTGACCAAGTCGAGCTGACGAATACTCGTAGTCTAAGGAATGGGAACCTGGTAAAAGCTGGGGTTATAGTGGAGGCTTCACATATAAGCTGCATTGTTTCAAGTTCTTCCTCCAGTAGAATATGTTGATGAATTAAGGCTGGCAGTTTTATTCTTTCGAGGGGCCATGTGTCCTTATGTATACGAGCAAAACAGTGGTATCCTGGCTATAGTTGACCAGACTTTGCTTGTTTCGTGGGTTGAGTGGTAGAGGACAGCATGCGGGGTTGAAAGAAACATGGTGAATGGAATGTCTCCGAGTGGCCTGACCCGTATTTGACAGTAGATCCTGGTCAGGCTGTTTGAAATTATTTATTCTTCATGCTATACTTGTCAGCGAATTATTCAAGCCATCAAGATAATCAACTTTCAAAGAGAATTTCTAGCCTCAAGTGGCAAAAGCAGCAAAAACAGAAGTATATATAAGTAAAAATAATCCTCTATAATCAAACTCCGTCTAAGTAGCCATTTAATCAATCCTTCTCAACGTTTAACCTCTTGCACCTTCGATGTACTCCGGGCTGAATGGGTAATCCACATATCCAGCTGGTTCACCAGTGTAGAAAGTTGCCCGAACATACGGGTTCAGCCCCAGGCCCTTCTGGACTCTATACACAAGATCCGGGTTCGCAAGAAAATGTCTTCCAAACATGACCACAATATCCCTGTCCGGGTGTCTCTCGTCCACAAGTCTTTGTGCTTCTTCCTGTCGATATCCTCCTGCGATCAGGAGAGGTCCATCCCATAGGTTGTAGGCAAAATCCAAATTGTCATCATTATGAGCGTCCTCGGTCCCGGAGATCCTTGGCTCGACTAGATGAAGGTACGCAAGCTTGAGCTGACTTGCTTTGTCGACAACGTCCGAGAACTGTGGGATTGGGTCTTCCATTCTCATACTCTGGAATGTGCTCCACGGACTAAGACGGAGTCCAACTCTTTCTTTTCCAATAGCTTGAGCGACAGCCTTCATAATGTCATGAACAAAGCGAGATCTGTTCTCGATACTGCCGCCGTATTCGTCTTGACGCTGGTTACTCAGATCCTGAATAAACTGGTCAATGAGATAACCGTTGGCGCCATGAATCTCAACTCCGTCAAACCCTGCCTCGATGGCATTTTTGGCGGCATTGACAAAATCTTGAATCATTTGTTGAACTTCCTCGTGTGTCATTTCTCGCGGAATCGCATCACTTCCTTCTATCGGGATGGCGCTTGGCCCAATAATGTCGATTCCCTCCTCTCTAGCTACATCAACATTTGCAGCGCGACCCATAGCAAAGAGTTGGCTAAAGATAAATGATCCTTTGCTATGGACCTCATCGGTGATTGTTTTCCATGCAGCGACTTGGTCCTTGCTCCAAATTCCGGGAGTCTTGGCGAACCCACCGCCGGCTGCGGGAGAAACAAGGGTGCCTTCTGATATGATCAGAGTGCCGGGTACAGAGGCTCGTTGACCGTAGTATTCCCTCATAAGGTCAATTGGGGTGCGATCAACAGTGGCTCGAAGACGGGTCATGGGTGCCATGCCGATACGGTGGTTTAGTTGAATGTTGCCGATCTTTAACGGCTTCAAGAGATTTGATTCAGTCATGATGCGAGTTGATGAGTATGAATGTGGTAGGGAAGTACTGCTAGTTATTTGATGTGTTGTGTGTGAATGAGGTAGTAGAGATGAATCCCCAACATGGACAACCTCGAAGTTTTATACTTGCCATGACGAGAATTCTAAAAGGATTAAAATTAATTATAGGAGTAGAGTAGATTAATAATTTGACAACGGCATCATCAACACCACGTAGGTTCCATGAATTGGTAATAATGAGTGTCTTTGTCAACTATCTCCATATTATCGGACAAGGCGACATCTCTACAGGGTAACGAGATTATTCCGAATTGAGTAACGACTCACTTCCATTCTGGGAAATGAGATGCTTCCAAAAGCGGTTAGGGGAATGAGGGAGCACATCCAATAAGAAACAGGAGGCATATCTTGATTTCAAAGCAAGGTCAGATCAGGTTTCGGAACTATGCTGTGATGATAACGTGAAGATTACTGAGTTTCAGTCGACAAGAGTGCGTTGTATAAACATGCCTGCCACTAATAAGCATAGAAATGACTCTGCTGCAAGTCAGTGACAGTACCGGCCATCGCGATGTATCAACTAATCTCTACCAGATCGGCAGTTTCAGTTCATCTCAGTCCAGGCTCCCAATGAGTGCAACAAGGCTACCCGGCGGTTAGCCCGGTCCCATGCTGTAAAGCAGGCAATACAGGATAAACGGAAACTCGAGAAACTATCAATGAAGAATTTCCGTGTCATGACGTTCAAGGACAAGCCTCGACAAGTCGTGACTCCAGATCGTGCCAGAACTCCCTACTCAATCTCTCCAAGCAAACTTGATCCCTTCGAGACGCTGGCTGTTGATTCGTCAAGACTGCAAAGCCTTCTTGAGCATTGTAAGTTCCCCGGTTGGAAAGTTATTCAGATAAATAACAAAAAACAGATGAGGCTAGTAAAGCCCCGGAGCCAGTCTTCAGCACGGCAAAAGAACTTTCATTCCAGAACTTCAGGTCGGTTTTTCGCGCTGGGTTCGTTGATCCGGCCGTTCTAAACGCCTCCATGCTCTCATTTGTCTTTACAGCAAATGGAGGAAGTATTAATCAAGAATGTCTCGTCTATCAAAGCCAGGCGATTCACCATATTCGTGAGAGATTGAACTCGATGACCTCGAATGTTGTTGAATCAACGATTGGGGCCATACTACTACTGGTGGGGGTTGAGGTTTGTTACAGCACGTCGGCTCAAGGGTGTGGCAGCTAACACAGGTGTAGGTTCGACTAGGGACAACTTCTCAAATCCAGCTGCATATGGGTGCTGTACAAATGCTACTTAGGAACTGCCAGGCGTCAGGAATTGATGTCAACGCAGGGATAAAGCGTGCAATATTCTGGTATGTACAAGTCCAACTTCTATGCCTCACTGCCACAGATCTGACATGTCGGGACTGATAGGCAGGACTTGAATGCCTCAATCATGACAGGATCAAATCGAATCGTTGATCACAACACTTTTGCCGAACTTCAATGGTCACGAGAGTCGTTACCCTCAGATCTCTTCCAGTTACCGCCTGGTTTCCAATCTCGGTCTCACCTACTTGCCCCAGGCTGTATAGAAGTGCTCGAAGATCTGTGTGCGTTACAGCGAGTACGAGATGATACCCGTTTTTACATATCCGGCGAGGTCACTATGGCGTCCATCAATTCTCACACTGCATCCATCCAGTCAAGGCTTGTGGAACTGCAGACAGTGTCGTCACTTTCAAAAGCATGCTACCTTGGGGCGTACATATGCTCAGTCATGCTATGTTGCACGTTATGGTGCGAATTGGTAATTCCGGTACGTAACATATTCCATGGTTTCCTGATACCCCTTTCATCATGACACGTTCCATTCGATGGTTTCGATGTACTGGATGGCAGAATCCCACTCAACGAGCGAATATGCTAATAACTGATACAGCCCTATCTCGCGTCGCAACTTCTCAATGAGTTGCAACAAACAGAGAATGACTACATCGGTGAAGGCCACAACGAATTGTTAGTATGGCTCATCTGCATCGGAGGTGCCTTTTCTCCTGTTGGGACGACGAGGTCCGGTTATATCACACTCTGGC
Source organism: Fusarium penzigii (assembly GCA_013623535.1). Classification (NCBI taxonomy): domain Eukaryota; kingdom Fungi; phylum Ascomycota; class Sordariomycetes; order Hypocreales; family Nectriaceae; genus Fusarium; species Fusarium penzigii. The sequence goes on from JABFFC010000098.1 coordinate 139,940, forward strand.
GTTCCAGGATTAAGAATCAACCTGGAAGCCTGGGAGTAACATGGGCAGAGGTGTACGCAGTCTTGAAGCGGTTCATCTGGTCAGACATAGCATTTCTAGTTAAAGTGAGAAGGTTCTACGATGAAACCTGCCCAGGTTCATGTATTGAATAAGGGACGGTTGGGGAAATGAAGACCAATAAATCCAATGCAATAAATTCCAAAAGCATGAATGGAATCTATATACATCTTTGCCTAGCGCCGTGTCAAGAGTAGCTCGTTATTGAGTACGGACTACCGGTATCCCCATAGACAATCACACTTGGTCAACATAGCTTCACCGCTTTCATTATAAAGACCAATGAGACCCTGGTCTGTCAGCAAAAGTCCCTGCTTTGAAGAGTTTCATGCAAAGTAGATTTACTACACCAGTGATGAAATAAACGGAAATCTCGGCATGACTCCCTCCGATCGGACGTCTTGCCTCCGTGGAATTGCAACTATACCAGCACATGATTATCTTTTCCCAGCTGGATACAGCTCAGCCCACTGTCAGAAAATGCCGGGGATATCGTGCAGCAAATTGACTGGGTCGCCTAATCGATCACCACAGCTGGGTCATATACGAGTTCTTAAGGCGACAGGGATATTCATGTTTCAGAAGCTGGGTAGCGCATGTTAGGTCTGCTGAACTTGGCAGGGAGTCTAGAAATATTTGCTCAGATGGGACGATGAACGCCTTAGCAGGGATGGAAACATCTTAGAATATGCTGTTATTGCATTAATCTCAACCACCTCCTCTCATGACTAGTAGATGTTTACTCTGGAACTCGGCACTCGCACGACTCGACATGGCTAGACGGGGACAGATTCATAGGATGGAAAATTGTAGCCGAAAATTCGGTGTCAGAAAGCGAAATTATGCGGACAAGTGAACGGACCAGTCTTGTTTTGGAAACGATTAGACCCGGTCTAATGGTAATGCAGAACGAGGGTAGTATGGGGATGGGGATATGGAGATGGATATAGCATAAATGGTTAAATGGGGGCGACGAGGTATCCTGAAGAATATATAGGATCATCTTGGAACGTCTAGAGACTCAGCTTCTCTCCATTCCATTCATCACAACCAGGACTATCATCCAAGATGAAGTTCGGCATCGCTTGTCTCGCCGCGCTGGCCTCTACGGTCACCGCCCAACTCCAGCAGATCACAAACTTTGGTTACAACCCTACCGGATCCAAGATGTATGTCTACGTTCCCAAGAACCTGGTGTCCAACCCGCCCATTCTTCTGGCTATTCATCACTGCCAAGGAACTGCTCAGTCCTTCTATCAGAGTACTCCGTATAAGCAGTACGCCGACCAGAAGGGTTTCCTTGTCATCTACCCTGAGAGTCCTTACTCGGGCACTTGCTGGGATGTCAGCTCCAAGGCTACCATGACTCGCGATGGCGGTGCCAACAGTCAGGATATCGCAAACATGGTTCGGTATGCGATCACCAAGTACAACGCGAACCGCTCTAAGGTGTTTATGATGGGAGGATCATCCGGAGCCATGATGACTGTAAGTTCACCACTCTTCCAATGATGAACAACATCTGACAATTCTAGAACGTCATGGCCGCCACGTACCCTGACCTCTTCGCTGCTGCCATCGTCTACTCCGGTGTCCCCGCCGGCTGCTTCTTCACCAACTCCGTCAACGGCTGGAACTCGGAATGCTCCGGTGGGCGCATCAACAAGACCCCTGCTGAATGGGCTAAGCTCGTGACCGATGCCTATCCTGGCTATAACGGTGCCCGTCCCAAGATGCAGATCTACCACGGCGGCGCTGACACTATCCTCCGACCACCCAACTACCAGGAAACGATTGACCAGTGGTCTGGCATTTTCGGATATAACCCTACGCAGCCGCAGCAGTCGCAGAACAATGTGCCTCAGAGCGGATACCGCAAGGATACGTTTGGACCCAAGTTGATTGGTATCTTTGCCCAGAATGTTGGTCATGGTGTACCTACTAGGGGTGCGGATGACATGGCCTTCTTCGGCCTGTAAAGAGATGGATGTGTGATCACTATAGTAGGGTGGAATAGCAGTGTTTGGCGAGTTGTGGGGTTATCGGTGTATATAGGACTTCTAGTGTACATAGTTTACCATTGGTAAATGCACATATTATGATCAGAAGGGTCGTTGGATATATTGTTACGATACTGTGTGCTATTCTCCAATGTTCTGCATAAATCATAGGCTTCTCTTGTGTCTTCAACATATATGCTTGTAGACCTTGAAACTCATGTCACGAGGGATATGATTCGACGGCTATTGAGACAAAGCTCGCCCATGTTTTCAGCCTAAACTCCTTTACTACTTCTTGGCGCAGATCTTGTATGTCTAACATCGTCGTTTATCGAAACGACACGCTGCTCCTTGCAAAAATGCTCATGGAATTAGTAAGGCAACGACCACCCTCCATCCACCGGCATCCAAACCCCATTCATCCATCCCGCCTCTGGAGCACACAGCGTAGCCACCGCCCAAGCAACCTCCTGCGGCTTCGCCATCCTCGTCGCCACCGGACACGTCTCAAGCCTCTGTATAAGCTCTTGTTGAAATACCTGCGGCGCCCGTGACATGTTTTCTGTGGCTACTGGACCAGGAGCAACGGCGTTGACCGTGCATCCGTATTTTCGTGGCAGTTCCCTTGCCCAGCATCGTGTAAAAGCATCAACGACGGACTTGGATGCTGAGTAGATGGACATGTCGGGCATAGGGTCGTGAGATGCGGTGCCGCTTATGTTGACGATGCGCGAATCTTGTTTGGCGAGGTATGGAAGGACGGCTTTGGTCAAAAGTAGGGTGCCTCGTCCGTTGACATTGAGAATTGCGTCCCATTGCTGAGCCAGGTCATTACTTTCCGTAGAATCATCGAATTTCGTCAATCGACTAATTCCAGCATTGTTGACCAGAATGTCGATAGCCCCGTCAAACGCCGCCGCTGTCTCTCGAGCAAGCTTCTCGGGACCCTCCAAGGTAGACAGGTCAGCTTCGACAATCACAGACCTGCCCGGGCCGTTTGGTATGCGATTCTGAACCTCCTGAGCGTCTTTAAACTCAGTGGGCGAAGCATAATTGATGGCAACATGGGCACCGCGCGATGCTAGCTCTTTCACGATTGCTGCACCGATGCCAGATGATGCACCACTGACGAGCGCTACTTTCCCAGCGAGTGGTAAAGAGGTGTTGTTCATGATGCGGGGTCTTGTCAATCCGTGGGAAGAGGTTGGCTTTATTAGGCAAGTCAGCAACGACAAGCTTGACGATTTATACAGTGTATCGCATCAATTAAGAGTGAGCAACAGCGGTGATGAAAATATGTGATACTATCGTAAGCATTGATCCTTCGTCCACGAGATTGTCGGGTTGAAGTGGCCATGCATCGAGATGCAGCGTCCGATTGGTTCCACGATTAGATGAGACAATCACAAGTCAAGCTATCTCCCGAGTAATGTTAAGACTGTACAATGTCTGTTATTCCACCAGATCCTTAGTAAACCCAATCAAAACATCATAAAGTGGGAGATTACTCTTTATTAAGTTTGATCTTCTGTGGCCTTTCCGCAGTTTTAAGATCACTCAGGAGATAACCTTCAGCCAGATTCATGGTTCAGCCCGGTACCAGCTGTTTGGGTTGGAGTCAGCCCACGTTAATCATGTCACTTCAGCTATTATAAGATCTCAAGATACTACATGATTTCATGAGGATAATTTGATGGACTGATCATAATCTGGAATGTTTTAAACTCTCTGATGCTTGATCCATACTGAGATATCTTGGTCACAACTTGATCCTAATTGTTGATACTGGATTTTATGAATCCTAAGTAGCACGAATCACCATGTCTTTATTCAGCCATGATGCAATTAGTGAATTACAGTAACACCCTATGTAGCGATGACCCGTTTACATTCTAGGACTAAGTTGAAACTTTGTTTCGCCCTCGTCAATCCACGCAATCTCATCCTTGAGGAACTTCCTAGCCCGCAGATCTCCTGAACGAGCATGTCCCTCGAATAGCTCTGCACGTGCTGCTCGTCCACAGAGACGACCAAGCTTTCCACTAGCTTCTTTGTTTCTGACTTCCTGGTACGTGGCTGTGCGGATGAATTTGCCGACCCAGAGACCACCCGTATAGCGGGCACACTTCCGCGTTGGCAACACGTGGTTTGTTCCGATGCACTGGAGTGTGTTAGTATACAAAGTAGAGCGTTGGGATGGCATAAAACATACCTTGTCGCCATATGAAACACAAGTTCCCTCGCCGAGGAAGAGGGCGCCATAGTGCTGCATCTTGACCAGCGCGTCACGGGGGTTCTCGGTCAGAATCTGAACGTGCTCTGAGGCGTACTCGTCTGCAAGTGCAAAAGCATCGTCGAGGCTCTTAACAACAGCGACTTCACCGTAATCTCTCCAGGAAACACCAGCCAGACCCTTGGTGGGCAATATCTCGAGGAGTTTCTCCACCGCCTCGATGGATTCTCTTGCGACCTTGTCTGAGTTTGTAATCAGGACAGCAGGAGTGTCAGGACCATGCTCAGCTTGACTTAGCAAATCGACTGCAACAGTGTACGGATCGGCGTGCTCATCGGCAACAACGAGAACCTCAGTTGGGCCGGCGAACAGATCGATGCCAATTTCACCAAACAGCTGGCGCTTGGCCTCAGCAACGAAAGCGTTGCCAGGGCCCGCAATAAAATCAACCTTGGGCACCGTCTCGGTTCCTCTTGCCATGGCAGCAACGGCCTGGACACCTCCCAGGACATAAATCTCATCAGCACCAGCCAGATACATGGCCGCGACGGTAGCGGCGGGGATCTTCCCTGAAATTGGAGGAGTGCATGCAACGACCTTCCTGACACCAGCTGTCTTTGCTGTCAAGATTGTCATGTGCGCAGAAGCCAATAGAGGGTAGCGTCCTCCTGGGATGTAGCTGAGCTTGATGTTAGACGGATGTCCGTTTGAGCCGAGATGGAACAGGGACTACTCACCATCCTACAATCTCAATTGGATTATTCTTCTGGCCCAAAAAGACACCCGGCTGCGTCTCAATCTCGAATTCCTTGATGGATGCGAGTTGTGCCTCTGCAAAGACGCGCACATTCTTCTGCACCTCCTTGATATCCAGAATTGTCTGGGGATCGACCAAGGCCATAGTGTTTTTGATATCCTCATCCGAAAGCCTGAATGAAGGAGGTGACCACTTGTCGAATTTCTCAGAATACTGACGAACAGCCGAGTCGCCTTTGGCCGTGATCTCGGCGATCACATCTTGGACAATCTGGCCAACATTGAAAGCAGGAGAAGCTGCCTCTGTGCCGGACTTTGTCGCGGGCCTCTTGAGGTAAGTTGCTTGGATGTTTGATTGCTGCGACATGGTTGATTGTGGTGATGCAGATGTTGGCTGATTCGAGACTCAAAGTGAGGGGTCCCTGGAAGCGATATACATACTCATACGATACGCCGGTTGCTTCCGAGGGTCGGCATGAGTTTCCTCGATTCTGCGGCTCTGTCATCTGCTTCGTCGAGTTATGTTCGACTTTGACATTACGCCGGCATCGCAATGCATCGGCCCCTCTTCCCCCCGCACATGCCGTGGACAGTCCGATGATAGGCGGAGTCGAGTCTTACCCACGCGACCGGACAGAATGCCGTGAACCAGATGACGCTTGAATAAACAAGAATGTGTATCTTGGAGAACCCCTGATTGCTCGACAGCTGCGATTGCCCTTTGGGTCATCAAACCCCCGACTGGTCATAACAGTCTGCCCACACATCGCTCGGACCCCATGGGGAAACCTGGGGCTGAATCCACAGATCCGAGATGGGGCATCTTGTCCACATTGTTCGGCTCCACATAGAACTTGTATGTGGGCAACGTAGATTATCATTATAATATTGTCCCAAGAGAACACAGTAGAATGGTCATCAACCAAGCAAGTACTCAAGATGGCGATAGACATACTTTCAAATGAGAACCATCAGAATGGAGTGCCACAGACAAACGGCACGACCAGCTCGAGCAACTCTACTGAAGGCCGGCCACTCAATGTCATCATTGTTGGAGCGGGGATTGGTGGTCTGGCAGCGGCGATAGCATTGCGCCAACAAGGACATCATGTCAAGGTGTGTTTTCTCACTCGAATCACTTGTACAGAATGAAGGCTGATATGGTGATATGAAAGATCTTTGAGACGAGCAAATTCTCCAAAGAGACAGGTGCCGCAGTCCATGTCGCCCCCAACGCCAATGGTGTGCTCAAGAAGCTGGGCATTAGCGTCGCCAGTCTAGGCGCAAGCTTGATGAACAGAGTATGTTTGATATTTACCCATCTTTTCTTTTAACCTAGCTAAGACAGTGCAGTTCATTGAGTACGACCATGAAGGTGGACTACTTCGTTCAGTCGACCTTGTCGAACCGAATAAGGCCTGGCAACATGTAAGTACAGATGAAACCCTAACATATCAAAGGCTTACCACTAACAAGCCCAGTCATGGCGTTTCGCTCATCGCATTGAGTTGCATGAAGCACTCAAGAAGAAAGCCACTGGTGCAGATGGCCCCGGCCCAGCAGCTGAGTTGCTTTTGGACAGCGGCGTTACAGAGGTTGACGCTGCACAAGCCACCGTCACCACCAAATCCGGTGAGAAGTTCAAGGCAGATGCCGTCCTAGGTGCCGACGGTGTGCGATCTATTGCTCGTAAGAGTATCCCGGGAGGCGACGTCGAACTCTTCGGCTGCGGTAAGAGTGCTTTCCGCTTTCTCATCGCACGAGAGACTCTCCTCGCCGACCCTAGCACTGCCAAGGTAGCCTCTACTCACGATGAGTTGACCATCTGGTACGGCAAGGACCGTCGTGTGGTCATGTACCCGACGTCAGATAACAAGTTGCTCAACTTTGTCTGCATTCATCCTGACTCAGAATCGATTGGCGGTGACCTATGGAACACGGACTCCAACGTTGAGACACTTTTGAAAGTCTACGAGTCATTCGGTGAAGGATGCAAGGCTATCTTGGCCAAGGCAGAGCCAAGCAGTGTTAAAGTCTGGAAGCTCATTGATATGCCAGTCCTACCAACTTGGACCTCTGAGCGATTAACTTTACTGGGAGATGCTGCCCATCCATTCTTGCCCCATCAGGGCCAAGGAGCTGGCATCGCCATTGAGGATGCTGTGTCACTGGGCGTTGTACTTGAGAGAGGACTTTCGCCCGATGAGGTACCGGCACGTTTGAAGTTGTATGAAAAGATCCGTTACGAGCGGGCAAACCGAATCCAGCAGTATTCAAGAATGGCTGGTGCCGACTTGGCTGCCAAGGGTCAACCACAACTTAATAGTAAGTCAATACATACAAGACAGAGTGGACTTGAGCTAACACGAAGGTAGTGATGGAGTATACCAACTACAACTTCGGCCACGACGAATTTGACAACAGCACCCAGCGTCTTCGAGAGTACAAATGGTCATTGACACCTAAGATGTACTGGAGAATGCCTGTAGCTTTTGGGCCCATGCCTGGTCCCCGACAGTCACATTACGGTGTGATCCGAAACGCAGACGAGTCAACGTTTGTGACTGCCTCCATCCGGTTCAAGACCTCCAGGACTGTCTTGCAGAATCTGTTCCCTCCTGGAAATGGTAAATTCCGCTTCAAGAACCCCGATACTGTGGCCTATGCTTCATTCAACTGTACCACCCTCAACAAGATGGAGTGGTTGGGCGGAACAGGGTATAACCACATCGGTCTCTATATCCACAACGTCGAGTATGAGAAGGATGATGGCACAACTCTGTCGGGAACATACATGCCTATACTGTTTGAGTCTCTGACCGACCCCATTGTCTCGGGTCGCGAGGAGCTAGGCATGCCGAAGCTGTACACGTCCATCGAGATCTTCCGTGGAAATGGTTCTTACCGTATCAAGACCGGGTGGCAAGGCTCAACCTGGGGTAACTTTGTTCTCCCAGACCTACAACAAGAGGACATTAAGGGCGCATCCGGACATGTCAGCGGCGACCCTCACGACAACGGTATTCTCGTCCAGAGGTACATGCCCCAAGTCGGCTTCGACAACAAAGGCACTGCAGAGACAGAGTATACTGTGTTTGTGCCTTTCAAGGAGGAGAAGCCTCAACCTGTGCCGACGGCCAAGTATAGCACCAAGAGCGCATCCGTCTCAATTGATAGCTTGGACTGGACGGCGTTGCCGACTATGCATCACATCATTTCAAGGTTGCAGGAGATCCCAATCTACGAGATTGTGTCGGCGACTGTGACAGAGGGTAAGGGTGTGCCGGATGTTGGAGCGGCGAGAAAGGCTGAGACAGCATAAGTTGCATAGTGAATTTCAAGTTTTTAAGTGAGCCACCATGAATGTCTCAGTGCTTAGAGTCTTACAAAGCTGCGAAATGTCTTCCGTACTTAAATAATCATATGCTTAATTTTCCATTGTCATGTCATGGTGCTCAGTGTTGACGGACATATTCAATCATGGGCTTGGAGATGGGATGGATTATGCTATTTGACCTCTTTTCGATCATCTTGATAGCCTTGAGGATAGTGAGGTTCTAGAAAGCTATGTCACGCTGCAGTATGCCACAATATGCCAGGGCAACTCATGAAAGACAACCATTCATGCAAATGTGATCGTCTGCAGGGTAAATCCATACTGTCACTTCCCAGCATTTCTGTCTTGCAGTACTGTGACAACAATTCTACCGATCAAATACCGGGAGCCTATCAAGAAACATCGAAATGTCATTTAGTAATCATTTGTCGGGAGGCAGCTCAACCAGAGGCCTGCAAACGAGGCTTGTGAAATCTCTTCTGACGCCCACATCCCGCAACAATGGCGATGACAAGACTACCCTACAGTTTTGATCGCACAGTTGAGCTTCAGAATTGACAGGTTTTCAAGCCAGATAGTCGAGGATACGAGTGAGTTGAGTCTGACATCAAGCTGACTGGATATTGTGAATGGAATCAATGTACTCATAGATCAAGATCAACACTTCCATCGACCTCTGTCGCTTTGATAATGAGTCATGTACATCAACAACGTCAGTCCTTACGAACAAAAGACTGACTCATTTGATGGCTCGGGTCCAACAGCTGTCCCACATGGTCCATTGTATTACCAATCCTCGGTCCTAAAATCTGCTGTCATGATAACTCATGATACATGTCCTCCACTCTCAACACCACAAGTCATGAAAACTTGTCAATTGAGTAAGAAGCCCACTCCAGTCGAGATTCTTCACATCTGCCCATGATGCCCTCGGCAGACACACACCCGCTTCCCCCTTTCACGTTCCAGACCTCCTTTCCCCTCTCTTCACCACATCCCGATCCTTCAATCTGGGGAAGGATTGAAACCCGCAACAATCATGCCTATTCCTTGGGGCGAATTCCGGGATGTGGGAGCATGATGCGGGGGTTCCCCGCAAAGATCCTCCCATGAGACCAGGTATCCTCGCACAACGGACAAAGTGGCACCAATAGGAAGCAGAAGTTTCACGTTTCTACACGCTTGTACGACCCTGAAGTTGGCTTTCGTTGAAAAGTTCACATGGAGCGATCTATTGAGTCCAAATGGACAATTCAATGCTAAATAGATAAGTCTGTACTCTTTCTAGACGGCCTGTTCCTCATTCGCAGCGTGGCAATTCATCCTTTCAACAATCACTTCCCCTTCCAGCGCCATGATCTCCAAAATTGTTAGCAGCGATCTACCCATCGTCTGGAGAGATGACCTAGAAAACGCCTCTGCCTATGAGGAGGCTCGTGTTGGTCGCGTCTTCAACCACCGTCGACCTGCTCGTTACCCACGCGCGGTTGTTCAGGCATCAAAGGTCGAGCATGTTGTTGAGGCCGTGCGACTGGCAAATGAGCTAGACTGTCGTGTATCGGTGCGTTCTGGTGGCCACTCTTGGGCTGCCTGGAGTGTACGAGAGGATGCTATACTCATCGATCTGGGTCAATTGCATCGTATCGACGTCGACAAGGAGCGTCGTGTGGCGGTGGCATCACCAAGCACCACCGGCAAGATGCTAAATGGCCTTCTCATCAAGATGGGACTTATGTTCGGCGGCGGCCACTGCCCAGATGTTGGTCTTGGAGGTTTCCTGCTTCAGGGAGGAATGGGCTGGAACTGCAAGGTGAGTCGATCTTGTGTACTTATTAGTTCGAGGGCATTTACTGACAGATGGTGAGTTAGAACTGGGGCTGGGCTTGTGAACAGATTCTCGGCATCGATGTTGTCACAGCCAAGGGCGAACTCGTCCATGCCGATAAGGACAATCATAGTGATCTATACTGGGTAGCGAGAGGTGCGGGACCAGGTAGGTGTTACAAAGAGATTCGTTCACAGCAATTACTTGAACTAATTCTCGACAAAGGCTTCCCAGGTGTCATTGTGGCCTACCACCTGCAACTTCGAGACAGCGCCAGCGCCATGCTCTCCTCCACGTTCGTGTACCCTACGAGTAAATATCACGAAGTGCTACAATGGGCCATCGACATCAGTCCCACATACAACGACAAGACCGAGATTGTGGTTATTTCAGCAACACCCCCTGAGATTGGCGAGCGCTGCATCATCGCTCTTTTCGTGGTCCTCGAGGACGACCTCGAGAGATCTCGCGCTGCTCTAGAGCATGCAAACAAAACTAGACCGTCTGGATTCCTCGAGGAGTCAATCAACAGCCCAACTTCACTGGCTGACCAATACAAGAACCAGGCAGCGGCAAATCCCGAAGGTCATCGCTACTGCGCGCAAAACGCATACATCGAGAACGACGCTGATGTCCCTGGCGTTCTCGAGGGCTGCTTCCTCACACTACCAAACCCCAAAAGCTTCACCATCTGGTATGCCATGAACCCGTGCAGTCGTCGACCCCTGCCGGATATGGCACTCAGCATGCACTCTGACCACTACATGGCCATCTACACCGTCTGGGAGGATGCCAAAGATGACGAGCCACAACAGCGTTGGGTTAAAGACACGATGCGTGATCTTGTTGCCACAGGGCAGGTTGTTGGTGCGTACATGGGTGATTCAGATTTCCAGGAGCGAGAGTCCAAGTTCTGGAGCACGGACAATGCGAAGAAGTTGGCAGAGATCAGGAAGCGTAATGATCCTGATGGTAGAATATGTGGATATCTTGACAAAGGTGATCAGTCGGGTGTGACTGGTCTGCAGAACATTGAGCGTTTTACATAGTCAACATGCATATAGAAGAATTGTACCTTGCTTGCGAACGCTCATGATCTCGAATAATAAATAATTCATACTGAGCTGTAACTGAAAGGTAATTCATGGCCCTGCGGCTCGGTAGCTGCTATTATCACTCACACATATAAGCCTTTACGATCAAGAATCTATGATAGTCATTCTCGGGTCTGAAGAAGACGTTCTACTTCATCCCATGGCAATGAGATTATACTATGTATAGTAAAGAACACTAAAGAATGTTTTTCTTATTGTCTAAATCTGCTGCGGTTCCTGCTTTATGGTCTCTCACGACTGCAAAGCCAGATATTTCTCAACCAACGCCGGTCGTGCTCTTGTGCGGCTATCCAACAACCAATGATCCAGAGACTTGTCTTGACCCAAATTTTCCTGTCTGACCTGGACACATTGAATCTTCTTCATCTTGCCATCCTCCATCTCATAGCGTGCCCATACCTCGATTCGTACAGTTCCACCCTTCTTGACACCTTCGAAACCACCCGGGCTGATCTCTCCAGGCTTCAGATCTCGGGTTGCTTGGAAGCAGGTCTCCATGACAAACAAAATCCCAAGTCCGTCATCGCCAATGATTAGGTCAAGAGGGGTGATGACCTCGGTCCAGGTTTCAAATAGTGGTAGGTAGTGACCTTTGATGCCTTCTGTGCCAACAAGAGGAGCTAATCCCTCAACAGCAGGAAGGCAAAGTTGGACGTCTGGGGTGTAGTGGCTGTGTTGAGCCTCGTAGTCATGTGCATTGAACGCGCGGATGTACTCAAGAAATTCCTGTGTTGTGTATTTCTTGGCCGACGAGTTGCCACCTGTGTTACTGACTGAGCCCATTGTTGTTGTTTGTGTTTCTGTTGTGTTGATAGACGGGTAAAGTTGAGATTGGGGTGATTCTTAGAGATACATGTGAGATTGATGTATATAAATGGCCAAGCTTGTCATATCCGACTGGCTTGTCCGAGATCTCAAGTGTGAGGCGGGGAAGATTCGCGCTTATCCTTTTACACGATAGATCCTACATTCATCCTACATGGTGGCCTGGGGTAACTATAAAACATATCGAGCAAGTGGAACGACCCGAGGTGGCACCACGATCAACATGCCGGCCACATTCCGATGAGAAGCGGGGAGCCGATGCTGGATCAGGGGGCATTGGATGCTGTGATTTGTGCGCAGCAGTCGCTGGTCAGGGAAGATGCCTATCGTCGTTGAGTCAAACGACAAGGAGATGAAATGTACAGTGACTGCAATTGTTTGTGTCGTTCATACGAGCAAGAGCTGCAGCGGAATTTCATATCTTTGATGTACATGTCACAGGATAATTGGCAGAACAATTTGTTGGGTATATAGTCAACTGATTACATAAATGATTATGAGAAGACTCGTAACCCTGTATAGAATAAAAGTGAAGTAGCAAACAATTCCAAGGTCAGGTTGCCCTGTCCCACTCAGATCTCAGTACGAATCCTGGGATTCATTCATCTTGCAGACGCAACTCATCTTAACTACGGACAAGCAAGGAACAAGGTATGACACAAGACAAGGAAGCCCTCCCTTACTCTCCAACCTCACGATCCTCGTCCCAGTCCACAAGCTTCTTGATGAAGAACCAGTGGATAGACTCGTGTCGAATCTTGCTTCCCCAGATGAGGAGAGGAATCCAGAGAGCAAAGATGGCAAAGTTGAGTCCACTCAAAGTCGCCATGACGGTCATGATGCCTGACTTTTCAATCCAGGGGTTGAAGTAGAAAGAAACAAGGAATCCAAAGGCAGCTTAAATGATGTTGTTAGTATCGTGAACCAATACCAGTGACAGGGAGTACGAACCTTTGAAGCTGAGCTGGACCACAACTGCTTCACCAGCAATCGGGCGGTAAGCATCGATAACATATGTCAAGACAATGTTTGATGACTGTGTAATGACAAAACCAACTACAGATTGTTAGCGTTAGACACGTGAAATGTATAAGATTGTGCTCTTACCAAGCGAAAGACCGATAGTGGGTACGATCCAGTGGTATCCCTTGTCAAATCCGGCAGCATAGAGCATACATCCCACAGGCATGGCAACCATATAGATGGACAAGGTAGGCAGACGCATCTCTGGCTCACGGAGACCACCATTTCTGCTTGTCATCCAGTTGGCGACAACATCACACAGCCAACCACCGCCAAAGATGCCAGTCACGGATCCAACAACGACTGACAAGAAAATGCAGCCCAGTTGCTGATTGTTGAAGCCATACGCAGTGGTGTAAGCCGTTGACCAATGTGAGGTGATGGCGACGAAAGCACCAATGGAAATCGACATGACCAAAGTGGCAAAGCAGACGGGGGGCAGAGCAAACAGGGGAATGGGCCGGAAGAACATCTTGATCAAAGACTCTTGGGTCAGAGCAGGACGGAAGACGCGAAGCATCTGGCCATAGGTTTCCTTGGTCTTGACGGTTGAGTCATCCCCAGCTGTCGGTGGGCGAGAGACATGAGAAGTACTGGCTGCGCCTTTTTCGGCAGTAGACGCATCGTCAGAGTCTTTGACACCAAGGATCTGCTGCTCGCCAGTGGCTGCAGACTCACGCTGGTAAGCAGTCTCGGGCATGCTGAAGAAGACAGCAATGAGGAGAGCGCCAGTCATGCCGGCGACGATGTAGTTGATGATGCGCCAGCTGTGGTTGGCGGAAACAAAGCCCGTGATGAGGATACCGAATGCGACACCGCTGGACAAACAGGCAGAGTAAACGCTGAGAAGAACTGATGTTAGTCTATGTGTGGACGTGGACATGCTGTGATGACAACTTACGACATGACGAAACCACGTTCGTGCAGGAATGTAACGTCGGCGATTGTCAAGGGTGCCAGACAATCAGCGGATCCAGAGGCGAAGCCCAGAACAATTCTAGCAGCCAACAAGTTGGCATATTGGTTGGCGTTGGCGCACCAGATGGCAGCAGCCAGGTAGATGGTGAATGAGATCAAGTAGATGGGTCGTCGACCGTATTTGATGATCAAAGGCATGAAGAACAAGTTGGAGATGCCCTGGGCAAAAGCAAAGGTCGAGAAGAAGTACGCGGCGGCAGAGACTTTGGTTCCAAAGGTTGCATCGAGTGGAGTGACGCCGAAAATCTGCTGGACGATCTGAAGCATAGCGACAGAGGGACCGGCAGCGAGGAACTGTGAGATGAAGACGGCCATGCAGGTGATGATGCAGATGTAATATCGGAAAGGCGCAGACCTGGATAAAGCATTATTAGTTAATGTCGGCGTCGAAGATACCAAAAAAAGGGGATTTGAGCTTACCAGGTGAGGGGGTCATTGGGATCATCTGAAGGCATGGGAATCATCAAGATCTCATTGGTATCGACGTGTCGCAGCTGGACACTGCCCAAGGTGCGACCCTTTGCTTTGGCCATGTTGTATGCCTAGTGATTGACAGATAGGTCTTGAAGATGAGAGGTGAGGGAGATGGGGGAGTTGGAGTTGGAATTGAGGATGCAACTTGAAGAACCAGGAGGTTTTTTTTCTTCGTTATGATAGATGGAAGGCTTGTCCTTTATGTGTAGGGAGAGTCTCGGACGAAGACCCATGTCCCATTCCCCCAGATGTGATAACCCGATGAGTTGTTAGTTACATTTGCACTGGATGTGATTCGGACATGCAGAAGGGGGGGAGGGATAGTCGGTGGGGAAAATCCTGGGGAACACCCATGGGGGAGAAAAGATCTGGGGTACGTGTAAAGCGAACGAGGTTGGCCGGAGTTCACAGACCTTGTCGTGAGCGAGATCTTAGATCCACGTGATCAGATATCTGAGATGCCCTGTCCGATTGGTACCACCGCCGGGCCAGGTCTCGAAGCCACAAGTACTAGGCTAGACTAGCTGGTGACATTCCCTAAAGAAGATATTCAAAAAGGTTTTGGTCTTGGTGAAATCGAGAGTGGAATATTAAGATCCCCTTGTGACTCAAAAGATCTCCCTTGATCGGGGTAGTGATAGTTAACTCGACTAGTCTAACCTAACGGAACAAAACAATGTCGGCAAAAGTTGCGCTGGTCACCGCTGCATCGGCAGGTCTGGGCGCGTCTTGCGTGAAAGCTCTTGCGTCGCATTATCGAGTTGTCGTGAACTACAACTCCCGCGCAGAGAAAGCAGCGGAAGTGATCAAGGAAGCATCCCAAGTTGAAGCTCAATATCAACTCGGCGAGAATGACGCTCGTTTCCACGCCATTGCAGCAGACGTCACAAGCAAAGACTCAATTCAGAGTCTAGTGGACCAAACTGTCAAAACCATGGGTAGACTGGACCTGATCGTCTCCAATGTTGGATGGACACGCGTTACGGATTTTCAAGATCTGGAGCAGCAGAAACAAGACGATGACTGGGACAGATGCTTTGGCGTCAACGTGAAAAGTCATTTTTGGCTGTTCTGCGCTGCAAAGCCTTATCTGGAGAAATCTCCCAAGGGAGGTGCTTTCATCAGTGTCGCCAGCGTTGCGGGCGTCAAACCCAGTGGGAGCAGCTTGCCCTACGCAGTCACCAAAGCAGCACAAATTTTCCTGCTTCAATCGCTTGCTACGATTTCCGGTCCGAACATTAGATGCAACAGCGTCAGCCCAGGTTTATTGATGACAGAATGGTGAGGAAGTCCAGCTGTTACCAAGATTTATCGCTAATCGGTTGGCAACCACAGGGGCAAGCAGTTCACTGAGCAGCAGATCAAGAACTGGGAGGCACGCACCAAGTTGAACCGTCTAGCAGAGGTGGGGGATGTCGCTGAGACAATCAAGATGCTGGCATTGAGTGGAAGTATTACAGGGCAGAATGTAGTGGTCGACAGTGGTTTCTCAGTTTAGACAAACACCATCTACACGGCAGATTCATATAGACAAATTTGTTTTAAACCGCATCCTTCAACCAAGAGCACTAGCAGATAGGAAGTATCATCGGACAATATGAGAGCTTATCTTGCTTCTATCTAAACTCAACATGGAGCTTTGACCCATGTCTTATACAGTGACCAACCCACCACAAGCAGCGATGTGATTCCCATTTATCCACCTTGCCCTCTCCTCACACAGAAACGCAACCGCAAAAGCCACCTCCTCAATCTCCCCCAATCTCGGTCCACAAGGCGTAGCATCAATGGTGACCTGCAGGATCTTCATTGCCTCCTCACCAGCATCCCCAAATCCAGCCGTCTTTGTTGGCCCCGGGCTCACAGCATTCACCGTGCACCCATACTTAGGCGGTAGTTCCTTGGCCCAGCACCTTGTGAAGCTGTCCACCATACCCTTGGTTCCAGCGTATATTGTCTGGCCTGGGGGAGGCGCACGAGCTGAGATGCTGGCAATGTTGACAATGCGCCCACCACCACCAGCGCTAACAGGGGGGAGATGTGGCAGGACAGCTTGTGTGAGGAGAAAAGTACCTCTGCCGTTAAGGTTGACTAGATGATCCCAGTGGGCGAGTGTCTGCTCGGCCAGTGGCAGGTTGACAGCTAGTGCTGCATTGTTGACCAGGATGTCAACCTTGCCAAATGCTTTGACTGTCTCCTCGACAAGCTTGGCGGGCCCTTCAACAGTAGAGAGATCTGCTTCTACTACCAATCCATTCCCACCAGCTGTCTGAAGCACTTCTTGTGCATTCTTTTCTTCTGAAGGGAAGGGATAATTGACGATGATTGTTGCTCCTCTCGAGGCAAGCTCCTGGACAATTCCAGCGCCAATGCCTGAACTGCTGCCAGATACGATAGCGACTTTGCCGGATAATGACATGGTGAGGGAGTGAAGTGGTGTCTAGTTTAGGTTTAGGGGTTGTTCCTGTGTCTGTTGGGCTGGAGATGCTCAGAACTTGTGGTCACTTGGGGGTAAATCGTAGCGTTATTTGAAATAGGTCGATTGCTCGCAGCTGAATGTGGTACCGCTCTGGCTTGCCGGGATGGGCCAAGTTGCTGAGATGTTGGACCAACTCCAAGTGCGGGGAAACAAGCTCGACGCCAAGTTGGGCCGGGTCCCCTGGATAACACCAATTCCAGTAATCTCTTCTACCCACCCCGGTCCGGTGCTTGATCTCACACTTGATTCAGTACTCAGTTTACTTTTATGACAGATACTGACGCGGCCTCCGAAGTGGCCCAGTGGCGCTGTCCCGAATGTGGGCGGCCACTTTACATGCTGGGTCTGAACCACCACGACTCCGGGGTAGATGAACTCTGGGGTACAAGACTGCGAGATCACAGCAATCTAACATTGTCTTGATGCATCACAGCACACAACTAGTCTTTTGTCTTTACAATCAGAAATAACTTTCACAATGTCTTCCCAAACCAATCCCCCACCCAATGATCTACGTCCTCTCAACCGCTTCATCACGGACCACAACTCTGCTGGTAAAGCTATTTTCTCAAAAGACATTCCTGAACCACTTGATTTCCAAACAATCAATAATGGCGACGGCTTCAGTCTCGCCTATGCAACCAACACCACACCTGTTAATCTGCGTGAAAACGCCGACATTGCCACGTATGCCAACTTTCAAAAGAACCCCCCTGGCATCATGATCCCTGGCGGTAGCGTGTTGCGCATTGTCGACATTCTGCCAGGTCAGACATCAGCTATGCACCGGACTGTGAGCTTGGATTATGGAGTCGTGCTAGAGGGGGAGATCGAACTGATTCTGGACTCGGGCGAGACACGCCGGATGAAGAGGGGGGATGTGTCGGTACAGAGAGGTACGAACCACCAATGGAGAAATGTTGGCACAACCTGGGCTCGTATGTTGTATGTACTTCTAGATGCCACACCTGTTGAGATTGGGGGCAAGGTGCTAGGGGAGGACTACGGTGGCATTGAGGGTGTGCCACCGTCAGGGGGCTCATAATCTGTTGGTTGTCTCATGCGTTTCAAGGGACACTGCTCCTACAACTGCAATAGATCAATAGGAAAGCCTAAGCATTGCGTGTGTTAGACTGTTAGTCTAGCATAAAACATGGATATTCATGTCCTACTGGTGATTGGCCTTATGCACTGTGATATTGTCGATGCTTTGCTTTGCACATGGGTGATGAGCGTACCGGTGGACATGAGCGCGGGCTTGATATCGACAGACTGATACACTCAAACTGCAGTCACATGTTAAGCTTGGGTGCTTGTGAAATCATATCATGGAATATAGACAGAAATCAAACCTGCAGTACCCTCCCTTACGCTGAACCAGTACTGCAGGCTTCTGTAATTCACATACTCCACTGCGACCACTTGATATTTGGCTCAATGTATTGTAACTGTCTAAATCTCTCTATTTGATCAATCATGCTTCCTTGCCGCTGTTATATACTCAAACCTTTAGGAAGCTTTAGGCGCCTCTGGGATGATAGGAAGTGTCACGTAGTTCTGATAGTGTGGTCCAAAGTGTACATGGTTGTATCCCGCCAACTTTGTCTCAGTTCTGTTTAACTCAATGTCAGTTACTAACCCAAAACGCAGATTTGGAACAGATGTTACGACATACCTATCTTCAGGTCCTGCGTGTTTGAAGATACCACAGCCCTGAGTATCTCCTGAAGCAACCTCAAAAACAATGCGGCCACCCTTCTCAACCACTACGCTCGTGGGCCAGAGCTCTACATCCACAGGGTACACCTCACCAGGAATAACAGGTTGAACATCGGTTGAGAAGTAGTCACGATGAGGCAAGTATTCGCGGTGTCTATGATGGCTCTTGTTGACTTTGCGAAGACTGACACGCAGCCAACCCTTGCATAGAGGAACGGGGTCACCAGCAGTGCCCGTGTAGAAGACTTCCTGACCAGAAGGATCAAAGTGGCGGAGTGTAAGGAAGAGGTCGATATCTTTCGGAACCGACTTGCCGATATATGCTGTAGCCGAAACATTCAGACGAGCCACTGGATGACCGGTAATCTCAGTCTCAGCTTCGAATGGAGGTGTAGAAAATTGAATCAACTCGGGTCGCTCCAATGAACCAAGCGCATGATAAGACAACTTCTTGAAAGAAGTCGGTTGTTGGAAGTCGTTGACAAGCAATTGCTTTTCGGGAGTTAGGTTGAAAGGTGTATACACAGTTCGTGCAATCGGCCACTCCTGCTCAGGACGACGTGCAAATGTCTTTTCAGCCGCAGGGTTGTTGAAGCCTACATTGCCCTTTCGCAAGACAACGCTAACAGGAGGAACCTTGCCGGTTGACCAGCCATCATTATCCTGTCCCTTCAGGAAAGCATCGAAGAAGCTCTTTTGCACAGCAACCTCTTCATCATAGTAGAATGGCAGATCATGGCGTCCGCAGATGAGGCGCAGGAATTTCTTCTCGGAGCCAGCGTTGAGGTAACCCTGAATGTTTCCACGAAGATGAAGCATAATTCCACCAAGATTGGCGGCAGAAAGAAGAGGAACCTTGATATCCTCCATGGTGTATTCCTTTGACGCATAGTATTCGTCATCTCGGAAGTAGTTGTTGGCGTTATCAACCTGCTGATCGTTGCGGTTGGCTTTCAACACGTCTTCAGGCAAAACACCATCAATGGGATCATCACCCCATTTACGAGAACTGCGGTTACCGAGTCCGTACTGATTGGAAACAACTTGACGGTTCCACCAGAATGAAATAAACTCATTTGACAGAATGCCTCCGTGGCGGCATCGGTCTCGATAGTAGTCTGACATACCCTCCCAAGGGATAATAGCTGACAGGCCCTTGGGCTGTAATGCAGCTACTCGCCATTGGGTGCCGGAGTAGTATGAAATGCCTAAGAGTCCAACTTTGCCAGATGACCAGGACTGTTCAGCAGCCCATTCGATGGCGTCGAAGAAGCACTCGCAGGTTGACTTGGACATGGTATCGAGCAGACCGGGTGACTGACCCGTACCACGCTCGTCTACGCGCACAACGGCATAGCCAACAGATGTCCAGTAACCAGGGTCAGGGACCTCCCAAGCGCTGTGGGCGGACCTCTGGTGCTCGGGGAGCTCATCAAAGGATTGTTTGTGGAAGCTTGAACGATAAATTAGCTGAAAGTAACAACTGGCTGGTTGAAAGAGAAACTCACTTTTCATAGTAAATGTCTTTACCGTAGGGTCCGTACGTGACTAGCACCGGTACTGGAGAGTTGTCTGAAGACTTTGGTCGATAGACGTTTGCTCTGACAATTCCCGAAGTACTCTTCAAAGGGATCGTCACATTCTTCTCAAAGGTATAAGCAAAGCTGTCATTGTCGACAGTGCGTGCGTCTTTGTATGTAGCAGCCATGTTGGTGTAGAACAGGGACCCTTGCGATAGTGCAAGTGCTGCGGAATTGGTGTACTGTCTCAAGGCTTGTAGCTGATTGAGACCTGAATTTAAAGCTTGGATTAGGCCAATTTGAGATGATACCATCGCTCGGGTGGACGTGGTGCTGCTAAGGAGCACTTCGGGAGAGTGGGTGAGCGGGGAAGACCCTGAGGATTCGGGAGAGATGGAACAGGCCGGAGGGGCACAGTAGTATTTGATGAGACATGTGTTTGATGAAGGTGTTTTGACAGTGACAGGCTTTTATTGGTATGGAGAATAGAGGAGCCAGCATGAGAGGCACAGCATAGTTAGACATGATAGAGTGAGTGATGCGAGAATATGTGTTTAATTGAACTACCCTTTAAAGACATGATGGTGCTGTTGCTGTATACCATCCCCTCACCACTCGCCTCCAATAGCGTATCTGAAATATGTATCATTCAACTTCCCTCCTGTTGCCCGCCACACACGATCCAGAGTCTGTATTCAATCAGCCTTTCTATCACACTCATCAGGAAATTCATTACCTACCGCCACGATGTAGACACCTCGGAACATGGTCGATAGGAAAACCACCTCGAATGCATTCGACGCTCTTGGCCTTGCGCTTAGGTCCAGGTTTCGATCAATAGGTCGGTATGAAGGCACTCTTCTATGGTCATAGTCCCAGTCTGCAGGGTTGGAAGCCGAGTTCTGCTGAAATCCACCGTGGCTCTCGTCTCGTGAATTCTGAGACAGTGAGAATTCACCGGGGCCGCTGTGGTGGACTTCGTAGTCGATGAGAACTTCGTCGACTGCGCGAGTGATGGGATTAGCTGTTGTGGTGACGGACATTTTGGGGGACAGATATCGTGAATATTGTCAGGTTCAAGGTAAGGCGAATGTCGAGGACTGTTTCTCAAGATGAACCTCGTTCTCCTTCTATCATGTGAATAGGTTAGATGTGTTGCATTGTAGCTGTGGCAACTTCTCGGCTTCCCCCTGGCTTCGGGATGTGGGTTAATACACCAAGCTACCCCAGATCATCCGCATTCGTAGTCTTCGGCCCCGCGTGGGACAAGCGCATGAGCTTTCTTTCCCCAAGCTAGTCCCATGATATCTTTTAGACACGGACAAGCCATGTGCGATAACGTGATAAAACTACTTCTCTTGACCCTGACGCCTCGGTTCTACCACTTGTCCAGAGCTCGTCAACCCTGCCATACTCGCCCAAGATGGACCCTTCCACACAGCACGTAATCGAAACATGTATCGAAGGCAAAGCCAAGACGATCCGATTCATTCAGCGACAACTTTCCCAGCTGTACGGGGCGTTGCAGGAGTTGTTCGATGATCTCACTGGTGAGGTTGTCGTAGCAGACAAGCTCTCTCGGTCACAGTCGGAAATCCAGACTCTTCTCTTGCTACAACATGTCCAGGATCTTTTCAAGAGTATCGATCTGGAGACCTCTCTGGCGCAAGAATACCGAATCGCTCATGGACAGAATAACCCGGTTGTGCGGGATGCGTACGGGTTAGTGTACATCACACCGTCGCGGTACAACACGGTGCACTCGACGCTGAACGCTGTGGCTACTGCTGTTGCGGCGGGTAACTGCATAGTTCTACAGGTATGTCTAGCAAAGTCAAGTTATTGTCTTGTCAATTGGTCTCACACTGACTTGCTGCCATCAGCTACCCCATAACCTTTCTTCTAAAGGTCAACTCCTAAGACGAGTTCTAGACAAAGGTCTTGCAAGGGAGACCTTTGCCGTGGTCGAAGAGCCCGTCACGCTGGACGGTCTGCCATCCAAATACGTTCTCTATTTCTCAGTCGATGGCGAGACCAGCCTTGACGACAATGCGGACCGGCTCTCACCCCCAACAGGACGGTGCATCGCCATTGTCGATCGCTACTCGAATATCGGGACCAGCGCAGCTGAGATCCTTCGTGCTCGATTCGCCTTTTCTGGGCAGGCTCCAATGGCCCCTGATCTGGTTTACGTCAACGAGTTCCGTCTCAAAGAGTTTTGCAAAGCCATTGCCGAGCAGGGAGTGCGCTACTTTATGCAGCATGTTGAGACAAGTAGCATTTCTCCCGGTGACCAATTGAACTCTGAGCGGCAGACTCGACAGCTGCAGAAGGAGTTCAGTCAAGCGGGCACCGAAGTGGTCGTTTCCGGTAACAAGGGCACAGTTGTTCTCATTAAAGACCGCAGTTCCCCCTACCTGAAACGCAAGATATCAGAGCCGGTTCTTATAATCCATCCTGTTCGCAGTATCGATGAAGCACTGGACCTGGCGAATAGGGAAGACGACAGATTAAATGCGGTCTACTTCTTTGGCAACACTCGTACAGCAAAATACTTGGGCCAATTCGTCGAAAGCAGACTATGCTGCATGAACCAAATCCCCATCGATCTGATCGCTGGGCCGGTAGCTCCAGGATCTCTAGCGACAGAACCCGGGAAGCCATATACGACAGACATGTTCTCAAGGCCCAAGCCACAGTATGCGCAATTTGCACAGCTAGCTACTACCCTCGCGGAAATTGTGGACAAGGACGATCACGCAGCTCTGAGAGCGCTTCGAAAGAAGATCATGGATACTGATATTGCTGTGAAGCAGCCACCAGGACATGCGATTGGATTCTTTGAGCAGGGTATTATTGTTGGAGGTATCTTTCATCTAAGCGCCATCATCGGCGCAGGGTTTCTAGCGAGATATGCGTGGACAAGATGGAGGTGATCGATGGGCATGGATGCTTGTGGTGTTTTGTAGAGTGGTGCATATTAAGACAGGATTTATTGACATAAGATACACGAAGAAACACTAATAACTTGAGTTTTAACATTATGAGGCTTATGATGCCTAGTTGACATTATGAACAGACCACAAAAGTATGTTTTGGTGTAACTTGAACGTCATGGGTTAATGGGCTTTGTTTACACCAAGGTCATGAACATACAACAGTGATTCTGACTTAGATGACATTTATTACTAGTAACACGCTCAAATACACTCCTACGCCGACACCTTGACACTATGCTGATCCCAAGAACCAAAAGTAAACTGTGAGTTGCACATATTCGTCTGTAAAAGGTCAGTAAACACAAGTTAAGCACACGTAACATTGGATATCAGATAGACTCACCAACTCCCAAGTTTCTGCTCCCAGCTTCCCGCTCTGGCCACGATCATCCCATGAGCCCGCAGCACCGGCAACAAACATGGCACTCATGAAATGATCATCAGACCCATGTGCATCTCTATACTGCGGATGCTTCATCAGTCGGGTAATACCCCGTCGAAGCCACGGTCCTGAATTCTGCGTCACGACATCTTCGACAGATTGACGAAACTCAAGAGCCCAGGCCTCGGGAGGTGTCTCTTGTGCAAAGTTGTCAGAGTAGTCTAGCATTGGCTTCCACACGTTGCGGTACAAGTTATGAACAGCACCCCCGGAACCGATGATCAAGTAATTCTCCTGACGCAACGGTCGTAGTGCTGCACCAACGGCAACGTGGTAGTGAGGGTCGTATCGAGCGTTCATGGAGATGATGGTGGTGGGAGGACAGCCGTTGGGAAACATGCGAATCAAGACGAGATACGTATCGTGGATCCAGTCAAAGGCGGGATCCTCAGCAGCATCGAAGCCTGCATCTCGCAGCATCTGCACACATTTCTTGGACGTCTCCAAGTCGGGATTGAGTTTGTAGTCGACATATTTGGAGGGATGAACGTATGCGACAGGGGATTTGTTAGGCTTGGGATTCGCAGCCACCATTATCTTGTCGTTTAATGTGTCCCAGTGTGCGCCCTAGAGAATATGAGTTAGGAAAATGTTATAGCTCTTATGATGTAAAGAACGGTAATGAGGAGTCTACTTACCATCATGACAATTCCCTTGATTCCACGTGCCAGTGCTTCATCACCACACTTCTTCCAGTATTGGGCCGAATCACTCTCTTCACCCAGCATCATGGTGGTTCCATGCGAGAACCAGTGCACAGGGGTCAATGGCTTGCTTGAGAGTCCCATGATTGTTGTTCGATGTGGTGATTATAGATCTGTATCGTAGACAGCCAAAACACACACTTGGAAGATGGCCGCAGAAGGTGCCGCTTCAGCGTATACAGGTCAGTTTGTACAAATAATACAAGAGTAGAACACCAGTACCATCTACCTTGGGCCATGACAGCCACCAGGCTAGTACACCTCGCCCCCCATCACACCTCGTCCGATGACTTCGGAACCGTGGAACCTATCAGCATCCCCCTAATTAAAGCTCCGGGATGTGGGAGCTAGTCCCCAACCCCCGCCTTCTAACCC
>JABFFC010000099.1:0-10853 GCA_013623535.1 Fusarium penzigii
GGGGGGGGGCAATTCAATTCCATCAACGTGAGGGCGTAACTTAACCACACATTCAAGGCAAAAAGAGTGCTCAGGTCATCATCACCTTAGGGTTTGCGTCAGCAGTTTGTTGATAGGTGAGATGGACTGTCGGTTTCCTGTTCAGGCAGATGTCACATGTACTCCCGAAATGCTGTACAATGGCATCCGCGATGTTGTACTTCTTGACGCACGACTGGCAAAGGGGCTTGCCTATATTAACACGGAGAAGTTGATGGCAGCCAAGTGGAGCTTACTGAAGGGGATTGTTTGAGATGGTGTTCCTTATCTGCAAGACGAATGGTTGAACCACATATGCCACACAGCTTGTTCGACCGCTTTCTGACCTTACCTGGCATTGTAGTAAGCAAGATGTACAAGGCCAAAGGCGTGGGTTGGAGGACGCAGCACGGAAGGAAGCGAACAGGAAGGAAGGTGATGTCTGGCAAGATTGGGAAGAGGGCACCCTTACATACTACGCCGCTCGTCTGCGGTCCTTCGTTCGCACCAACGTACTCGACAACAGAATGCGTGTAACCGCCTTCGTCTCCAAATCAACCATGAATATCCAGTCTACAACGCAAGAGGGAGTGCAATCGTAGAATGTTCCCTAGAAGGCCTAGGTGGATGTCCTGCTCAAGTTCTCTGCCATATCGCCGATCGCCTTCTCTTATTGCCGCCTCAAAGAAAGGCCGGCAAGTCATAGTCGTTTCGAAAATCATCCTATCGCAACCACCCTCTAGTCGTCAATCCTTGGTATATTCCTAACGAGTCGTTGTCCTGGAAGTGAAGCTTAATCTGTCGCACAGGTAGGGCATGGGCGCCCATCGATTTGTTTTTTCCCGCCGCAGACCTCGCAATCATCCATGTTGTGTAGAGGTTCCGGTCTGATTGTGTCGGGAATTGCATAGGCGCGGAACGACGAGATGTTGGGCACTGAGGGAATTGATGGGCAAGTTTGAGTCTAGTTAATGAAGAGAGAGGTCAGCTGAGCCTCGGATTTAAGATAATCCTCGACTGGATATAAGGATCCTTAAAACCCGCTCACCCCACCTTTGGTGTTCTGGCAAAGCATGTCAACCATGTCCACTCCCGCACTTCAGTATCGACAGTGTGCCTGTCACGCTTTATTTCCAGTTGGTCCACTTCTTGATAATCATCTGGAGGAATACAATGTAGGTAATCTCATATTATTGTGAAGTCTCCCATCTAACTATATTATAGAATAGGAGGAGTCATCTTCTAAGCGAAATTGAGAAATGCAATCTGCATTGGGAGACAAATAACACTGATGATGAGTCCTCAAGCGCATCCGAATGCTCTTCTTTTTCACGAGGGCAGAAAAATCGCATCTGTCCAGTTGAAGCTTGTCAGAAAGCTTTTGGTACGCGACAGTCTTTGAGGCGCCACTTCTGGACACGTAAGTGACCTTATTGAGTTTGTTTTGACCTCTTACTGATTGGCAGACTCCATCTTAACCGATATATTCTGTTTCTGCTGTGGCAAACGACTTGACCATCTTACAAGTTTTTTAAACCACATGTCTCAGCATTACAATCGTGTAGACAAGCTTCAGCAAGAGACAATAGACAAATTGCGGGAAGGGTTTAAGAAGGCTTCTGACGTCAAACTCGAGGCGGAAGAGAAAGGTATGAACTTACAGGACTCGAGCAACGAGCTGAGACTGGGACAAACATCAAGTGCCCAAAAACGGTCTGCATCCTCGGCAGAGTTGACACTGGCGTGTTTCAACAACAAAAGACGCGAAACAGGTAATGCCCCCATCATCTATTAAATCACCCAACTAAGATTAAACAAGGTGAACTCGCGCCAATTGTACAGGAGGGCACCGGAAAAGAGCCCTCTGTTCCCAATGCAGCTGCCGAACCAGACTTTTATCATTCCCCCATCATCACACGGATAAATATCATGCCCCTAGACGAGGAAGCTGTCATGGCTTTCAATTCCTTCGATCAACCTGCTTTGTTGGGGTTTGGAACGTGAAATTCAATCTTATCGCGTTACCCTCCATGCGCCGAGCTTGAGCTTCTAATGTAGAAGAAATCGGCATTTTGACCCATCTTTCGTCAAGAAAGTCTTCTTTCAAGAACTCATGAACCAAAACATAGCCCTTTGTCAGTTCAAATCCGACTCGACTATCCGCGATGACCCTCATGAATGGTGAGCGGGACTTTCACTACATTGGAGGAGGGTTGACATACTTGCCGCCTTCGGGAAACGTCATTGTTTCTCCCAGACAATTCACTTCATCATATTCCTTGGCGGGGATTTCGTTAATTGAGCGCATACCCTCTTTCCCTGGAAGGTCATGAAACAATGAGCCGTTCCTGTATGTTACCTCTGATCCTTTAGCGAACAAGTGAACCTGGTGGCTACGCCGACCCGCTGCTGGTCCTCCCTTCGTGTAGCATAGAATGTGGCCAGGGTATTGTTTCTGTCTCAACCAATGCACAAGAACGCATTTGCCGAGGAGTGATGTATTTATGTATCGTATGAACTTCCAAGAATAATCAGTGCTCCATGCTCAAATTTGGTATCTAGTTGGGTAGTGTGCTTGCCTCATCGCTCAGAACATGATCATTCAACAACTTTAGGCCTCGTCCTGTGGTGTATCGAACTCCAGACCCAACCTGCTCCAGCTGCGCCAAATGTTCTCCAACTGAACAGTCATCTAATACGACGAAACCGTTTTCAACGAAGCGTTTTAGTGCTTGCTCAATGAGCGAGTTTGCTGATGCCATGGTTGACAATGTTGATGTGTTGTTGAAAGAACTCTGTCAGGCGGCAAAATTGTGCCCAAGCCCCGCGATTATGCAGTACATCACAACGCACGTTACTGGAGCGAGAATCACGTGACTGGTGGTCATTAATACGCAGTGTGGTAGTCTTTTTCTTGGTCAACTATTACAGCAAATCTTTATACGTCAATTTAAGATTCCTCCCTCTACTCATTGGCTAACCCGCGTCCCCCAAATGGAAGTCCCACTTCGTATGTGTCTACTACGTAGTAGACTTCTGGTGAGCTTTGACCTATCATTCATTAGTCTAACAACCTCAAATGGGCCATATACGCACTTGGTAATATGCAAACCACTGTGTCCATGTTCAGCGAGGTTTGGGGCGGGGTGCGGGCTTTGGGACACCAGTTGTATCATACGCCCCACGCCCTAAGTGCAGGCCAGGCATGAAGACGATCTGGGATGTGGTTCGGGTGCCTTGTTATGTTCATTTTTGCACATTGCCAGAGCAGTCATATTTATATGCGAACCAGAAACGACCTGGCGCCCCCTTCTCCCCCACAAGAATTAATATTAGCACTGATCGTGCTCATTGGCTATCTCGCACCGCTGTCAGAAAGATCGAATATGCGCGGTTTGCCTGCAGGGGGGCGCCAACATGGACCGGGAAAGGAGGTTTAGAAGGAGGGTATCAGGATTCATGATCCCTGACAGAAGGAACGAAGATCAGGATCCCCGAAAGCGAAGGCGGAGTGGGGGGCATAAGAGACTAGGACATTGGCTTCTCCTGGCTCAAAAGTGAGTTTGCCTGGGCGGTTATGTCTTTCACTTCACATCCCGGGCTATGCGTCCGCTCTCCTTCGTACCCAGAACTCGTTCCTTCAATGCATGAAATTAAAAATAAACAACTAACATTGCTAATATGATAACGAAACTACTGTTGCTAAAGAATATCATTCCGACGAATCTGCTGCAGTCCATGTGTCATCACAATCTTCGAAGTCCGTTGTGCCATCAGCATCCGTATCATCACGGTGGCGTAGCCTTAGAAACTCTAGGGCGACAATTAGAGCAACATGGTGGCGGTACTCAGGGCTGAACCATGGAGGCAGATAGTAACCAATGTGAGCAGAACACAACATCAGAAGGATGTCCTGATGCTCGGCGAGTGTTGGCAAATACCAGGCTGGCCTGATATTGCATCGCAATATGCTCATGCACTGGTCATATGTCATCACCGACAAAGACACCGAGGGGTGGTATTCTTCCAGCTTTGAGAATTCATTTAGCTTGAATGCAGTCTCACACCTTATTGCACGCTCGTCCACGGTGAGAAGCGCTTTTGGTTGAAGGTGCAGCAAAACATCTGTTTGCCGGAGTACAAGTTCCAAGAAGTGCTGTGGAGGATGTTGGATGAAAAGTTGGTATACATGAGCAACGGGAGTGTAGATTTCTTCCGATTCGCCACCCGTTTGTTTTCTCAGTATCCAAGCAGCGTGGTAACGTGCACAAGCTCTCCATATTTTGTCCCAAGTGACATGCGGTGCCAGGCATGTAGATTTCTTTGCGAGCCAAGCCCAAGCTGTTTTCAAGATCGCGAGTCTGTCTGCAGTGGTCCATGCAACCAACACAACACCGATGCAACCAAGAACTCGACTAACATAGATATCGCAGACATCATCCCAATGTTCGTCTGGCCAAGAAATGTAGTCTGTTCTGGTTTCGGGAAAAAATTGCAATTCGATGACCATTTTACGAATACTGATCGTGGTCTGCTGGACAAGCGTTGAGGCAACCAATTCGTGGAAGTGCTCAAGTGGAAAGTACTGGGCAGTGATAAGTTGGAATCGTTCGTGCATCGACCCCTTTTCAAAACCAGGGGTCACGGCAAGTGCACTTTCCATCTCAACAAGTAGAGATAGCAAGTATTCAGACGCCCCTAGTTTTTTCAAGGCCATCCAGTCTCGCTGGATTATTATTGGCTTTTTGACGATGGCCTGGTGATATTGGATATATTCGAATATCTGTGCTGCATCGGTCAAAGAGGTTCGCATCTTGCTGAAGCTGGGGGGCCTTTCTCGAGCCAAATAGAAAGAGGTTGACAATGAAAGATGGGATTGACAACAAGTAAGGAGATGGAGCACCTTATATGGTTGGATCAATCCAGGTAGCACTACGTTGCTGCGCCTAGCTGCAAGGTACCACTGAGGCTTACTAAGATGAAAAGGCACCATCGCATAACTGTACACCAGATTTGGGCTCCAATTGTTCGTTTGGCTCTATCTAAGGCTCTTCTTCTAGTCTTTTGAAGGCATACCATGGATCGTAAAGAAAGAAGGCCAGGTGGCCCTCTTTCGTGTCAACATGCGGATCCCTTGAAATAACTACCATGTCTATGTCCAAGTCTTTAAACAAACTTTGATTGTCGTAGATTTCTTGCTGCACAATTATGCCACTGGCCAACACATCCGGCTTTCCATACTCCGTGATAACGGCTGAATCACCGAGCTGACAATGAAGGTGACTGATGTCTCTCTCAGGCCCCATACATGGGAAGTAGAGGTTGTAGGTACATCGATCTTGGGGATCCTGAATCTTGATTTTGTTTTGAAAGGGAAATCCTCTTCTTGAAAGCCAGTCTTCTGTGCATTTGACGTAGACCACGATATGGTATTCAGGCCATTGACACATCTGAGGCGGGCGGGGCTCTGTTTGACTGCCTGAATATCTTTTAGTATCGGTCGTAATACTTGTGACTACAACGTACTTTCTGTAGAAGATCGACGCATATTCTTTGCCCGGCAAATCCACCAGGCGGCTAAAGCGGCCAAGGCGGCCGTATTTGTGAGGGCCAAGTATATACCTAGGGCCACAGCAAGACGTATTGATGAAGGCATTGCAGTGTAAACGCAAAACAGCAGGTTTTCGAAGAATGACACCAAAATGCACTTCAGCACTGAAATACACATTATACGTAGTCCATAAATACTTGTGTCCTCTCTTACACTCGGCGTGGGAACCGCCGGGATCGAGATCTATGATACCCTCCTTTATGGAAAACCGACAGGGAGCATAATTTATGATACCCTCCTTTACAAAAGAGTCAACAGGGAGCATAATTTATGATACCCCCCTTTACAAAAGAGTCAACAGGGAGCATGATTTACGATACCCACCTGTATCATCAAAGTCGATCAGAAAATAATTGCAAGGAATATTGTCAATTCATAATCGAGGCATGATATCTTTGTTCGCCAAGCCACCTAACCAGCCAATAATACGTTTAATTTGGCCATAATCCAGTCCAGCTGCCAGTAGGAGTTTTACAACTGCTACAACCACTCGTGGGAGGAGTCGCCCAGCTGGATAACCAAAACTCATCTTAGATGAAGTCAAACATCCCTGATAGCCCTGATGACTGACAATTGCATGTATCCCCGTCCCCTCTAACAACCCTCGGATACTGTCTCTGGTATCTGCCCAATACCCATTTCCATAGCTGGCAAAAACGATGGCCTTTGTGCCACAATCGACATCATTCTTGATTGCCGAGACATCAAAATCTGGGTGACAAACGTGCAATGTTACTTTTGGAACTTGAGTTACCATAACGTCTCGAACGTGAACGGTTGCAAGATGCCGCGGACTCCCGCACGTCTGGAAATAAGGGGTGTCTTCGGATATGTGGCCTATTGGCCCTCGGTTCTCCGCACTGAATGCACTGGTGGAATGGATCTTCCATTTGAAGGTACCAAAGCATGGCCATATATTCGAATCGAAGATGGTCATGACCTCGCGATCAACGGACTCAGGATGTGCAGCGACTATGCAGCCGTGGAAAAGATTTCGAAGGCCGTCTGCCCCAAACGCTGAAGCTGGGAGCTGTGCAGCAACCATGCAGATGGGTTTATGACTTCGTTTGGTCAACTCGAGGTAGATCTTTGTTTCCATCAGAGTATCCGTACCATGGGCAAGGACGACGCCGTCCACGTCTGGCCTATCAAGACCATCGTGAACCCGTTGGCACACCATAAGTCCCATGCCGAAATTCATGTCGACGCTATCGACTCGAAGAATGTCTTGAGTTTCTGTTGTTATGCCAAACTTCTTCAGGTCAATCCTCTGCACAAGTGTCTCGATTGGCAAGGCGGCGCTCCGATACGTGGTCAATGTGCATTCAGAATGTCCTTGTCCCAGGATTGTTCCTCCACAACTAACAATCAAGATATGCGGCATGTCGTGCAGAATGTACAAAATTTTATATAAGTGATGGAGGAGGAATTATTCAAGAGATCAAGACTAGGAAGATCAATGGCGATTACGGAGAAGGATGATTGAATATTTATGCAATACCAGCCGTGAATTATTACGAATTGAGACTCAACACTATTCTGATGATCCATCCATGACCCACTTGACTCTTATGACGCCAAAACGAATGCATCGAACCACTTGCGCTTACGTTGGCGGGGCGTAAAAATCATCTCTTGCCTAAAAATATTAGAATAGTTACAAAAACAGATAGAAATACGTACAAGAGTAGTTCTGGTTCTTCCCTACAATTTTTCAGCTCTTGATAAATAAGGAAACCTTTGAAACGATCTTGGTCGGGATACGTTGCAAAGGACGCAAGCCCATTGAAGACATGATACGGGTATGCATCGACGAGTCGTTCCCTGTAGAGTCGATAACCTTGGGAGTCGAAACAGGAGGTAATCATGTCTCTCCAATCTTTTTGATCCTGGATTGCTTCACGTGTGTTCTCAAGATTGCTTTCAGAGAAAATGGAAGGAACGTTCAGCGATGAGTAAAACAATGTAATACTGATAGGATTCGAACTTCCGATGTATCAACATGGATTCATAACATGATAGATAGGGTCTCTTACCTGCACATTTCTTTGACTTCTTCTTCCACAAGCGGTAAGTCGCATTGTCTGTTTTCCTGATCTTTGCTGGAAAACACAGCCTGGTGTTGGAACTCTACGGGCTGACAATCCGCGGCATCATTGTCAATGCACTGGTTGTCAGGATGGAAATGCATTCCGAGAGAAAACAAGGCAACCAAGAACGATGTGGTTGGTGGGATGCAAGTGCGTTTGAAGAGAAAACAAGGCAAGCGAGAATAATGATGGTGAGAGATGAACAATTGGTGAGATGAAAGTGCATTTGAAAAGAAAACAAGGCAACTATCTATGCAGGATCAACTTGCCATGGAACTGCCGTACATATGGCACAAGGTCAATAAGCAGACGGTAGGGTTAGCAGATAAAAGCGTCTTGTACTACGAAACGGAGCATATCAAGACTTTTAATCCTTGTTGATTTATGTCGTAGCAGTCCTGTATGGATCTAGCCACAGGATGCATGACACGCTGGCTTAATCAAATGCAAGGGTCGCCACGAAATTCTTTGGAATACATAAACTAATTTGATGCTGCCAAACTAATTGTCCGCCTTGCTATCTAACAATACTTTCAACAATGTCGAATTCAAGTACTCTCGAAACCAGTGTGATAAATGAGACCATCTTATACCCTCTAAGTACGCAAGACTTTTCCATTCCAAGCCGGTAGACAAAGCATTGACGAAACTAGTGAAATTAGACGTGGTCGATTCGCACTTGGTTTCCGCTGGTGGCACTGGCGAGCTTGAAGATGGAGTGGTGGTTGGTCTTATCCCTGTTCCGCTAGATCATATCAAAGACCGATTACAGAAGACTGGATGGAAATTGGCAATGAAGAGTGGTGTTGTTTATGGAATACAACATGATGAAAGAAAGCGATATATCGGCGAAAAGAGCTCGGCTCCTTCAGATTATCAGTGCGTTGATGAGCTGTAGACCTGGTTTTGTTATTCCAAAATCAATCCCCCTGTCAGAGTAATCGGGAGATAGCTTGAGTTTTGTTATCTGTGGTTGATTCTTTACTCCACCTAACAAGTGCATGGATCATCTCCACTCGCTCGTTATATGCCACGCATGCACCAACAAGAAAGGTCATCATTCCGCCTGTGCCCCGTCCCCACCTTCTCCCGGCGAAGAAGCTTCCGGTCAGCGCTAAGCCAAAACGAGTGGTCACAGACCACCCAATACGGCTGGACCTCCGGGGAACGCTCTTTGCGCTCCCAGGTACCCCTGTAGCCCTCTAACCATGCACACACCCTTGTCAATTTGGTGGCGTAAAGGATGGTAGAGCCCCCCACCAAGCGGATACTTTCAGGACCATCGAGTATATGAATGATAGTGAGAGAATTAATGTACTGCTATGTATCTCAAGGAGTAGGAGTACGTACTTCTATTCTTACTAAGAAATTGATCAAGCTTAAGTACACGTACCCCTTATCTGTTCAGGAGGCCATCGGCTCAAAAACTGCATTTAGTGTGCTCCACTAATCCTAACACAACCGAAGGGATGATAATGATGTTTCACCGGTTTTTCTTTTTCCCCTTTTTCCTTTTCTTTCTTTTCTTTCTCACTTTCTTTTTCTTTCACCGATCAATTACCAATGGCCACATTTCAACTTATTCTTCCGAGCTCGAAAAGGTGTCATAGCTAATAGTACTGTTATGCTCATCAGTGCTGACACCATTAGCACCCATGACCAGATTGCCTTTCAAATCTTTCCCATTGGTAAGACTGCATATTTTTGCATGTAAGAATGTAGCAGCGTGTTCTATTGAATAGATGGTGGGGTCCGGCGGCAGGGAGTCTAAGTCGGCAAAACAGAAGGCAAGGTACATGCCATGAAATTCTGGGGGGATGCTGGTGTCTGTGCGGAAGTATTGAAACAACTCCCTCATGCGGTCTCCATGACAAGCATTGCTGGCATCCCAGTGGATCAGGTATGCATTCTCAAATTCTGGTATTTTCAATACTCGTTGGCAGTTTTGCTCGCGCTCATGGGACTCGGAAAGCGTGGAAGATGGGATCGACAAGAAAAGCTCCGCTTGACGAAGTAGAACTTCCGAGAGACCACTGGCATAATGCTGAGTGCTGAGTTGGAATAACCATTCAAGAGGAAGAACTTCTGATTTCCCAGTGATCTTTTTACCGATCTTCCACGCAATATGTCTGATGGCGCAAGCTCTCCACATGCTGCTGCAGTTAAAATCAACGGATTGGTCATTCTTTTGCTGAAGTCTGACCCAAGCGTGTTGCAGGATGCTGGATGCTTCAGACCATTGCCAATTAGGCCAGCAGACTTTGATGTGA
The DNA here is from genome assembly GCA_013623535.1 of Fusarium penzigii. Taxonomy (NCBI): domain Eukaryota; kingdom Fungi; phylum Ascomycota; class Sordariomycetes; order Hypocreales; family Nectriaceae; genus Fusarium; species Fusarium penzigii. Next base: position 9,990 of record JABFFC010000099.1, read on the forward strand.
CCAAGAATTCGATTGACATAGATAAAAGAGGCATTCTCCCACATGTCTTGTGGCCAGCGGAAGAAGTCTGTCTTGGTCCCTTGGAAAGATTGCATTTCGATAATCATAGACTTTAAATCGATGACGGTCTGGGGCATGTCCGACAACGTGATTATCTTCAATTCTTGAAAATCCCCAAGAGGGAAGCCTCGATACTTTATCATTCGTTGAAACCGGACATCCACATTTTCGACTGTCAAACCTGGCGACAGATCAATCCCAGTTTCCATTTCGACAATAAGGTATCGAAGATATTCATTCAAACCGAGCTGTTGAATCATGATACAATCGTCCATTATCTGTATAGGTTTACCTACAATAGCTTGATGATATTGTAGGTATGTTGCGAGTCTCTCAGCGGTGGAATTGTTGTCATTGAGTGAGAATGCCAGTGTGTGGAGAGTGGAAGCGTCCATAGTTAGGGAAATGAGGTCCAATATTGTGCTGATAATTGTGCGCGAGTAGTGGATGAGTGCGAGTGTGTGTGTGTGTCGAAAGTATTGAGGAGACTACGGCTTATATCCCTCACGCTGTGGCTCTAGGTCATCCCTCTTGAATACGCCGGATCAACACAGGGTTAAGCTAGAGACAAGACTTTGGCATCTTTCACAAGGAATGGTGGTTTTCTGGCGATACATAAGATTGCATTCTTATAGAAAAACGTTATGGTCAAATTCCAATACTAAAAATACATGAGAGCCAGGCAATTCAATGGTAACCATCAGTCTACCTCCGTATCTGAACGACGTTCAATTTCTTGACAGCCAAGGTTGGGAGCTGGCGCGTGATATGGGGAGAGCCAGTGAAGGGGGGATGGGGTGGAGG